>CM038677.1:203738150-203813303 GCA_021605205.1 Aegilops longissima | reverse complement strand
TGTTCTCTGTTGACACGAGAGGAAAAATTGAAAGCAATAAGAGGCAATGGATATTGTTTCGTCCCCAAAGGTGGGACGTTCCTCACCGAAAACCATCATGCTTTTTGTGAGAAGCTTGGTTTGTGAGAAGCATATACCCAAACCTGCCCCAAATTGGACAAAATTTGACCACGACATGTTGATGCCAACCGTGATAGCATGCCAAGTTTCATGATTTCAGATGAGATTTTCATTTATTAGAATTTAAAAACCAGGCATCTCAACGATTTGCTGGAAATCAACGGTGCCCTGGTGTTTGAAATTCATTCCCATTTCTTGCATGGGACCTAAGCATGCACCCAAAGACAGAGATTTGATTTTTTGACCAATTTATATGCATTGGAGCATGTGCATGTAGTTCAAATTTGAATGATGCACATAAATGCATTGAAAACGCAGTTAATGCATAAAAATGTCCAAACGAACCCCGAAACATCACAAAAATTCATACAACACTCCTGTTGTTCTATGTTGACACGAGAAAAAATTTAAAGAAATAAGAGGCAATGGATATCGTTTCGTCCCCAAAGGTGGGACGTTCCCTACCGAAAACCATCATGATTGTTGTGAGAAGCTCCGGTTTGTGAGAAGCATATACCCAAACCTACCCCAAATGGGACAAAATTTGTACCACAATGTTGATGCCGCACCATGATAGCATGCCAAGTTTCATGAATTTCAGATGAGTTTTGATTTACTAGAATTTAAAACCAGGCATCTCAATGTTTTGCTTGCAATCAACGGTGCCTCTCGTGTTTGAAATTCATTCCCATTTCTTGCATGGTACCTAAGCATGCACCCAAGGACACAAATTTGATTTTTTGACCAATTTATATGCATTGGAGCATGTGCATGTAGTTCAAATTTGAATTATGCACATAAATGCATTGAAAACTCAGCTAATGCATAAAAATGTACAAACGAACCCCAAAACAACACAAAAATTCACATAACACTCCTGTTGTTATATGTTGACACGAGAAAAAAATTGAAAGCAATAAGAGGCAATGGATATCGTTTCGTCCCCAAAGGTAGGACGCTCCTCACCGAAAACCATCATGCTTGTTGTGAGAAGCTTCAGCTTCATGAAAAGCATATACCCAAACCTGCCCCAAATGGGACAAATTTTGTACCACGACATGTTGATGCCGCCCATGATAGCATGCCAAGTTTCATGAATTGATTTAGTTTTGATTCACTAGAATGTAAAAACCAGGCATCTCAATGTTTTTCCGCAATCAACGGTGCCCTGGTGTTTGAAATTCATTCTCATTTCTTGCATGGGACCTAAGCATGCACCCAAAGACAGAGATTTGATTTTTGACCAATTTATATGCATTGGAGCATGTGCATGTAGTTCAAATTTGAATTATGCACATAAATGCATTGAAAACTCAATTAATGCATAAAAATGTCCAAACGAACCCCGAGACTCACAAAAATTCGCACAACACTCCTCTTGTTCTATGTTGACACGAGAGAAAAATTTGAAAGCAATAAGAGGCAATGGATATCATTTCATCCCCAAAGGTGGGACGTTCCCTACCGAAAACCATCATGCTTGTTGTGAGAAGCTCCGGTTTGTGAGAAGCATATACCCAAACCTGCCCCAAATAGGACAAAAAATTTACCATGGCATGTTGATGCCGCTCCATGATAGCATGCCAAGTTTCATGAATTTCGGACGAGTTTTGGATTTACTAGAATTTAAAAACCAGACATCTCAATGTTTTGCCGGCAATCAACGGTGCCCTGGTGTTTGAAATTCATTCACATTTCTTGCATGGGACCTAAGCATGCACCCAAGGACACAGATTTGATTTTTTGACCAATTTATATGCACTGGAGCATGTGCATGTAGTTCAAATTTGAAATATGCACATAAATGCATTGAAAACTCAGTTAATGCATAAAAATGTCCAAACGAACCCCGAAAAATCACAAAAAATCGCACAACACTCCTGTTGTTCTATGTTGACATGAGATAAAAATTGAAAGCAATAAGAGGCAATGGATATCGTTTAGTCCCCAAAGGTAGGACGTTCCCTCACCAAAACCATCATGCTTGTTGTGAGAAGCTCCGGTTTGAGAAGCATATACCCAAACCTGCCCCAAATGGGACAACATTTTACCACGGCATGTTGATGCCGCCCATCATAGCATGCCAAGTTTCATGAATTTCAGACGAGTTTTGGATTTACTAGAATTTAAAACCAGGCAATTCAATGTTTTGCGGCAATCAACGGTGCTCGTGTTTGAAATTTATTCACATTTCTTGCATGGGACCTAAGCATGCACCCAAGGACACAGATTTGGTTTTTTGACCAATTTATATGCACTGGAGCATGTGCATGTAGTTCAAATTTGAAATATGCACATAAATGCATTGAAAACTCAGTTAATGCATTAAAATTTCAAACGAAACCCAAAAATCACAAAAATTCGCACAACACTCCTGTTGTTCTATGTTGACACGAGAAAAAAATTGAAGGCAATGGATATCGTTTAGTCCCCAAATGTGGGACGCCTCACCGAAAACCATCATGCTTGTTGTGAGAAGCTCCGCCAGTGAGAAGCATATACCCAAACCTGCCCCAAATGGGACAAAATTTGAACCACGGCATGTTGATGCCGCTCCATGGTAGCATGCCAAGTTTATGAATTTCAGACGAGTTTTGATTTACTAGAATTTAAAACCAGGCATTTCAATGTTTTGCCGCAATCAACGAAGCCACGTGTTTGAAATTCATTCCCATTTCTTGCATGGGACCTAAGCATGCACCCAAGGACATAGATTTGACTTTTCAACCAATTTATATGCACTCGGAGCATGTGCATGTAGTTCAAATTTAATTTGCACATTAATGCATTGAAAACTCAGTTAATGCATAAAAATGTCCAAACGAACCCCGAAAGATCACCAAAATTTGCACAACACTCTTGTTGTTCTTTGTTGACACGAGAGGAAAAAATTGAAAGCAATAAGAGGCAATGGATATTGTTTCGTCCCCAAAGGTGGGACGTTCCCTACCGAAAACCATCATGCTTTTTGTGAGAAGCTTCGGTTTGTGAGAAGCATATACCCAAACCTGCCCCAAATTGGACAAAATTTGACCACGACATGTTGATGCCAACCGTGATAGCATGCCAAGTTTCATGATTTCAGACGAGATTTTCATTTATTAGAATTTAAAAACCAGGCATCTCAACGATTTGCTGGCAATCAACGGTGCCCTGGTGTTTGAAATTCATTCACATTTCTTGCATGGGACCTAAGCATGCACCCAAAGACAGAGATTTGATTTTTTTGACCAATTTATATGCATTGGAGCATGTGCATGTAGTTCAAATTTGAATGATGCACATAAATGCATTGAAAACTCAGTTAATGTATAAAAATGTCCAAACGAACCCCGAAACATCACAAAAATTCATACAACACTCCTGTTGTTCTATGTTGACACGAGAAAAAAATTTAAAGAAATAAGAGGCAATGGATATCGTTTCGTCCCCAAAGGTGGGACGTTCCCTACCGAAAACCATCATGATTGTTGTGAGAAGCTCCGGTTTGTGAGAAGCATATACCCAAACCTACCCCAAATGGGACAAATTTTTTACCACGGCATGTTGATGCCGCACCGTGATAGCATGCCAAGTTTCATGAATTTCAGATGAGTTTTTGATTTACTAGAATTTAAAAACCAGGCATCTCAATGTTTTGCCGGCAATCAACGGTGCCCTGGTGTTTGAAATTCATTCCCATTTCTTGCATGGTACCTAAGCATGCACCCAAGGACACAAATTTGATTTTTTGACCAATTTATATGCATTGGAGCATGTGCATGTAGTTCAAATTTGAATTATGCACATAAATGCATTGAAAACTCAGCTAATGCATAAAAATGTACAAACGAACCCCAAAACAACACAAAAATTCACATAACACTCCTGTTGTTATATGTTGACACGAGAAAAAAATTGAAAGCAATAAGAGGCAATGGATATCGTTTCGTCCCCAAAGGTAGGACGTTCCTCACCGAAAACCATCATGCTTGTTGTGAGAAGCTTGGTTTGTGAAAAGCATATACCCAAACCTGCCCCAAATGGGACAAATTTTGTACCACGACATGTTGATGCCGCCCATGATAGCATGCCAAGTTTCATGAATTCAGACGAGTTTTGATTCACTAGAATGTAAAAACCAGGCATCTCAATGTTTTTCCGCAATCAATCTGTGCCTCGTGTTTGAAATTCATTCTCATTTCTTGCATGGGACCTAAGCATGCACCCAAAGACAGAGATTCGATTTTTTGACCAATTTATATGCATTGGAGCATGTGCATGTAGTTCAAATTTGAATTATGCACATAAATGCATTGAAAACTCAATTAATGCATAAAAATGTCCAAATGAACCCCGAGAACTCACAAAAATTCGCACAACACTCCTCTTGTTCTATGTTGACACGAGAGAAAAATTTGAAAGCAATAAGAGGCAATGGATATCATTTCATCCCCAAAGGTGGGACGTTCCCTACCGAAAACCATCATGCTTGTTGTGAGAAGCTCCGGTTTGTGAGAAGCATATACCCAAACCTGCCCCAAATAGGACAAAAAATTTACCATGGCATGTTGATGCCGCTCCATGATAGCATGCCAAGTTTCATGAATTTCGGACGAGTTTTGGATTTACTAGAATTTAAAACCAGACATCTCAATGTTTTGCTCAGCAATCAACGGTGCCACGGTGTTTGAAATTCATTCACATTTCTTGCATGGGACCTAAGCATGCACCCAAGGACACAGATTTGATTTTTTGACCAATTTATATGCACTGGAGCATGTGCATGTAGTTCAAATTTGAAATATGCACATAAATGCATTGAAAACTCAGTTAATGCATAAAAATGTCCAAACGAACCCCGAAAAATCACAAAAAATCGCACAACACTCCTGTTGTTCTATGTTGACATGAGAAAAAAATTGAAAGCAATAAGAGGCAACGAATATCGTTTCGTCCCCAAAGGTGGGACGTTCCCTACCGAAAACCATCATGCTTGTTGTGAGAAGCTCCGGTTTGTGAGAAGCATATACCCAAACCTGCCCCGAATGGGACAAAATTAGTACCACGGCATGTTGATGCCGCTCCATGGTAGCATGCCAAGTTTATGAATTTCAGACGAGTTTTTGATTTACTAGCATGGGACCTAAGCATGCACCCATGGACATAGATTTGACTTTTCAACCAATTTATATGCATTGGAGCATGTGCATGTAGTTCAAATTTGAATTTTGCACATTAATGCATTGAAAACTCAATTAATGCATAACAATTTCCAAACTAACCCCAAAAAGTCACCAAAATTTGCACAACACTCTTGTTGTTCTATGTTGACACGAGAGGAAAAAACTGAAAGCAATAAGAGGCAGTGGATATCGTTTCATCCCCAAAGCTTGGACGTTCCCTCATCAAAACCATCATGCTTGTTGTGAGAAGCATATACCCAAACCTGCCACAAATTGGACAAAATTTGTACCATGGCATGTTGATGCTGCTCCATGATAGCATGCCAAGTTTCATGAATTTCAGATGAGTTTTTGATTGACTAGAATTTAAAAACCAGGCATCTCAATGTTTTACCAAAGAATCAACGGTGCCTCGGTGTTTGAAATTCATTCCCATTTCTTGCATGGGACCTAAGCATGCACCCAAGGACACAGATTTGACTTTTCAACCAATTTATATGCAGAGAGCATGTGCATGTAGTTCAAATTTGAATTTTGCACATTAGTGCATTGAAAACTCAGTTAATGCATAAAATTTCCAAACGAAACCCAAAAATCACCAAAATTTGCACAACACTCTTGTTGTTCTATGTTGACACGAGAGGAAAAAATTGAAAGCAATAAGAGGCAATGGATATCGTTTCATCCCCAAAGGTGGGACGCTCCCACCGAAACCATCATGCTTGTTGTGAGAAGCTCCGGTTTGAGAAGCATATACCCAAACCTGCCCCAAATAGGACAACATTTTACCACGGCATGTTGATGCCGCCCATCATAGCATGCCAAGTTTCATGAATTTCAGACGAGTTTGGATTTACTAGAATTTAAAACCAGGCAATTCAATGTTTTGCCGGCAATCAACGGTGCTCTGGTGTTTGAAATTTATTCACATTTCTTGCATGGGACCTAAGCATGCACCCAAGGACACAGATTTGATTTTTTGACCAATTTATATGCACTGGAGCATGTGCATGTAGTTCAAATTTGAAATATGCACATAAATGCATTGAAAACTCAGTTAATGCATAAAATTTCCAAACTAAACCCAAAAATCACAAAAATTCGCACAACACTCCTGTTGTTCTATGTTGACACGAGAAAAATTGAAGGCAATGGATATCGTTTAGTCCCCAAATGTGGGACGTTCCTCACCGAAAACCATCATGCTTGTTGTGAGAAGCTCCGGCCAGAGAAGCATATACCCAAACCTGCCCCAAATGGGACAAAATTTGTACCACGGCATGTTGATGCCGCTCCATGATAGCATGCCAAGTTTCATGAACTTTAGACGAGTTTTTGATTTACTAGAATTTGAAAACCAGGCATCTCAATGCTTTTCCGGCAATCAACGGTGCCCTGGTGTTTGAAGTTCATTCAAATTTCTTGGATGGGACCTAAGCATGCACCCAAGGACACATATTTGATTTTTGAACCAATTTATATGCGTTGGAGCATGTGCATGTAGTTCAAATTTGAATTATGCACATAAATGTATTGAAAACTCAGTTAATGCATAAAAATGTCCAAACGAACCCCGAAAAATCAAAAAAAATCGCAGAACACTCCTGTTGTTCTATGTTGACACAAGAAAAAAATTTGAAAACAAAGTGGCAATGGATATCGTTTCGTCCCCAAAGGTGGGACGTTCCCTACCGAAAACCATCATGCTTCTTGTGAGAAGCTCCGGTTTTTGAGAAGCATATACCCAAACCTGCCCCAAATGGGACAAAATTTGTACCATGGCATGTTGATGCCGCTCCATGATAGCATGCCAAGTTTCATGAATTTCAGACGAGTTTTTGATTTACTAGAATTTAAAAACCAGGCATCTCAATGTTTTGCCAGCAATCAACGGTGCCCTGGTGTTTGAAATTCATTCCCATTTCTTGCATGGGACCTAAGCATGCACCCAAGGACACATATTTGATTTTTCGACAAATTGATATGCACTGGAGCATGTGCATGTAGTTCAAATTTGAATTATGCACATATATGCATTGACAACTCAGTTAATGCATAAAAATGTCCAAACGAACCCAGAAAAATCACAAAAATTCAGACAACACTCCTGTTGTTCTATGTTGACACGAGGAAAAAATAGAAAGCAATAATAGGCATTGGATATTGTTTCGTCCCCAAAGGTGGGAAGTTCCCTACCGAAAACCATCATGCTTGTTGTGAGAAGCTTCGGTTTGTGAGAAGCATATACCCAAACCTGCCCCAAATGGGACAAAATTCGTACCACGACATGTTGATGCCGCTCCATGATAGCATGCCAAGTTTCATGAACTTTAGACGAGTTTTTGATTTACTAGAGTTTAAAAACCAGGCATCTCAATGTTTTGCCGGCAATCAACGGTGCCCTGGTGTTTGAAGTTCATTCCCATTTCTTGCATGGGACCTAAGCATGCACCCAAGGACACATATTTGATTTTTGAACCAATTTAAATGGACTAGAGCATGTGCATGTAGATCAAATTTGAATTATGCACATAAATGCATTAAAAACTCAGTTAATGCATAAAAATGTCCAAACGAACCCCGAAAAATCACAAAAAATCGCACAACACTCCTGTTGTTCTATGTTGACACCAGAAAAAAATTTGAAAACAAGGAGGCAATGGATATCGTTTCGTCCCCAAAGGTGGGACGTTCCCTACCGAAAACCATCATGCTTGTTGTGAGAAGCTCCGGTTTTTTAGAAGCATATACCCAAACCTGCCCCAAATGGGATAAAATTTGTACCACGGCATGTTGATGCCTCTCCATGGTAGCATGCCAAGTTTCATGAATTTCAGATGAGTTTTTGATTTACTAGAATTTAAAAACCAGGCATCTCAATGTTTTGCCAGCAATCAACGGTGCCCTGGTGTTTGAAGTTCATTCCCATTTCTTGCATGAGACGTAAGCATGCACCCAAGGACACATATTTGATTTTTCGACAAATTTTTATGCACTGGAGCATGTGCATGTAGTTCAAATTTGAATTATGCACATAAATGCATTGAAAACTAGGTTAATGCATAAAAATGTCCAAACGAACCCCGAAAAATCACAAAAATTCGCACAACACTCCTGTTGTTCTATGTGGACACGAGAGAAAAATTTGAAAGCAATAAGAGGCAATGGATATCATTTGGTCCCCCAAGGTGGGACGTTCCCTTCCGAAAACCATCATGCTTGTTGTGAGAAGCTCCAGTTTGTCAGAAGCATATACCCAAACCTGCCCAAAATGGGACAAAAAATTTACCACCGCATGTTGAAACCGCTCCATGATAGCATGCCAAGTTTCATGAATTTCAGACGGGTTTTTGATTTACTAGAATTTAAAAACCAGGCATCTCAATGTTTTGCCGGCAATCAACGGTGCCCTGGTGTTTGAAATTCATTCCCATTTCTTGCATGGGAACTAAGCATGCACCCAAGGACACGGATTTGACTTTTCGACCAATTTATATGCACTGGAGCATGTGCATGTAGTTCAAATTTGAATTCTGCACATTAATGCATTGAAAACTCAGTTAATGCATAAAAATGTCCAAACGAACCCTGAAAAATCACCAAAATTTGCACAACACTCTTGTTGTTCTATGTTGACACGAGAGGAAAAAATTGAAAGCAATAAGAGGCAATGGATATCGTTTCATCCGCAAAGGTGGGACGTTCCCTACCGAAAACCATCTTGCTTGTTGTGAGAACTCCGGTTTGTGAGAAGCATATACCCAAACCTGCCCCAAATGGGACAAAATTTATACCCCGGCATGTTGATGCCGCACCGTGATAGCATGCCAAGTTTCATGAATTTCAGACGAGTTTTTGATTTACTAGAATTTAAAAACCAGGCATCTCAATGTTTTGCCGGCAATCAACGGTGCCCTGGTGTTTGAAATTCATTCCCATTTCTTGCATGGGACCTAAGCATGCACCCAAGGACACAGATTTGATAATTTATATGCATTGGAGAATGTGCATGTAGTTCAAATTTGAATTATGCACATAAATGCATTGAAAACTCAGTTAATGCATAAAAATGTCCAAACGAACCCAGAAAAATCACGAAAATTCAGACAATACTCCTGTTGTTCTATGTTGACACGAGAAAAAATAGAAAGCAATAAGAGGCAATGGATATCGTTTAGTCCCCAAAGGTGGGACGCTCCTACCGAAAACCATCATGCTTGTTGTGAGAAGCTTGGTTTGTGAGAAGCATATACGCAATCCTGCCCCAAATGGGACAAAATTTGTACCACGGCATGTTGATGCCGCTCCATGATAGCATGCCAAGTTTCATGAACTTTAGACGAGTTTTTGATCTACTAGAATTTAAAAACCAAGCATCTCAATGCTTTGCCGGCAATCAACGGTGCCCTGGTGTTTGAAGTTCCTTCCCATTTCTTGCATGGGACCTAAGCATGCACCCAAGGACACATATTTGATTTTTGAACCAATTTATATGCATTGGAGCATGTGCATGTAGTTCAAATTTGAATTATGCACATAAATGCATTGAAAACTCAGTTAATGCATAAAAATGTCCAAACAAACCCCGAAAAATCACAAAAATTCGCACAACACTCCTGTTGTTCTATGTTGACACGAGAGAAAAAAATTTAAAACAAAGAGGCAATGGATATCGTTTCGTCCCCAAAGGTGGGACGTTCCCTACCGAAAACCATCATGCTTGTTGTGAGAAGCTCCGGTTTTTTAGAAGCATATACCCAAACCTGCCCCAAATGGGATAAAATTTGTACCACGGCATGTTGATGCTTCTCCATGGTAGCATGCCAAGTTTCATGAATTTCAGATGAGTTTTTGATTTACTAGAATTTAAAAACCAGGCATCTCAATGTTTTGCCAGCAATCAACGGTGCCCTGGTGTTTGAAGTTCATTCCCATTTCTTGCATGAGACGTAAGCATGCACCCAAGGACACATATTTGATTTTTCGACAAATTTTTATGCACTGGAGCATGTGCATGTAGTTCAAATTTGAATTATGCACATAAATGCATTGAAAACTAGGTTAATGCATAAAAATGTCCAAACGAACCCCGAAAAATCACAAAAATTCGCACAACACTCCTGTTGTTCTATGTGGACACGAGAGAAAAATTTGAAAGCAATAAGAGGCAATGGATATCATTTGGTCCCCAAGGTGGGACGCTCCTTCCGAAAACCATCATGCTTGTTGTGAGAAGCTCCAGCTTGTCGAAGCATATACCCAAACCTGCCCAAAATGGGACAAAAATTTACCACCGCATGTTGATGCCGCCCATGATAGCATGCCAAGTTTCATGAATTTCAGACGGTTTTTGATTTACTAGAATTTAAAAACCAGGCATCTCAATGTTTTGCCGGCAATCAACGGTGCCCTGGTGTTTGAAATTCATTCCCATTTCTTGCATGGGAACTAAGCATGCACCCAAGGACACGGATTTGACTTTTCGACCAATTTATATGCACTGGAGCATGTGCATGTAGTTCAAATTTGAATTCTGCACATTAATGCATTGAAAACTCAGTTAATGCATAAAAATGTCCAAACGAACCCTGAAAAATCACCAAAATTTGCACAACACTCTTGTTGTTCTATGTTGACACGAGAGGAAAAAATTGAAAGCAATAAGAGGCAATGGATATCGTTTCATCCGCAAAGGTGGGACGTTCCCTACCGAAAACCATCTTGCTTGTTGTGAGAACTCCGGTTTGTGAGAAGCATATACCCAAACCTGCCCCAAATGGGACAAAATTTATACCCGCATGTTGATGCCGCACCGTGATAGCATGCCAAGTTTCATGAATTTCAGATTTAGTTTTGATTTACTAGAATTTAAAAACCAGGCATCTCAATGTTTTGCCGGCAATCAACGGTGCCCTGGTGTTTGAAATTCATTCCCATTTCTTGCATGGGACCTAAGCATGCACCCAAGGACACAGATTTGATAATTTATATGCATTGGAGAATGGGCATGTAGTTCAAATTTGAATTATGCACATAAATGCATTGAAAACTCAGTTAATGCATAAAAATGTCCAAACGAACCCAGAAAAATCACGAAAATTCAGACAATACTCCTGTTGTTCTATGTTGACACGAGAAAAAAATAGAAAGCAATAAGAGGCAATGGATATCGTTTCGTCCCCAAAGGTGGGACGCTTCCTACCGAAAACCATCATGCTTGTTGTGAGAAGCTTCGGTTTGTGAGAAGCATATACGCAATCCTGCCCCAAATGGGACAAAATTTGTACCACGGCATGTTGATGCCGCTCCATGATAGCATGCCAAGTTTCATGAACTTTAGACGAGTTTTTGATTTACTAGAATTTAAAAACCAAGCATCTCAATGCTTTGCCGGCAATCAACGGTGCCCTGGTGTTTGAAGTTCCTTCCCATTTCTTGCATGGGACCTAAGCATGCACCCAAGGACACATATTTGATTTTTGAACCAATTTATATGCATTGGAGCATGTGCATGTAGTTCAAATTTGAATTATGCACATAAATGCATTGAAAACTCAGTTAATGCATAAAAATGTCCAAACAAACCCCGAAAAATCACAAAAATTCGCACAACACTCCTGTTGTTCTATGTTGACACGAGAGAAAAAATTTTAAAACAAAGAGGCAATGGATATCGTTTCGTCCCCGAAGGTGGGACGTTCCCTACCGAAAACCATCATGCTTGTTGAGAGAAGCTCCTGTTTTTGAGAAGCATATACCCAAACCTGCCCCAAATGGGACAAAATTTGTACCATGGCATGTTGATGCTGCTCCATGATAGCATGCCAAGTTTCATGAATTTCAGATGAGTTTTTGATTTACTAGAATTTATAAACCAGGCATCTCAATGTTTTGCCGGCAATCAACGGTGCCCTGGTGTTTGAAATTCATTCCCATTTCTTGCATGGGACCTAAGCATGCACCCAAGGACACATATTTGATTTTTCGACAAATTTATATGCACTGGAGCATGTGCATGTAGTTCAAATTTTAATTATGCACATAAATGCATTGAAAACTAGGTTAATGCATCAAAATGTCCAAACGAATCCCGAAAAATCACTAAAATTCGCACAACACTCCTGTTGTTCTATGTTAACACGAGAGAAAATTTAAAGCAATAAGAGGCAATGGATATCATTTCGTCCCCCAAGGTGGGACGTTCCCTACCGAAAACCATCATGCTTGTTGTGAGAAGCTCCAGTTTGTCAGAAGCATATACTCAAACCTGCCCGAAATGGGACAAAAATTTTACCACCTCATGTTAACGCCGCTCCATGATAGCATGCCAAGTTTCATGAATTTCAGACTCGTTTTTGTATTACTAGAATTTAAAAACCAGGCATCTCAATGTTTTGCCGGCAATCAACGGTGCCCTGGTGTTTGAAATTCATTCCCATTTCTTGCAAGGGACCTAAGAATGCACCCAAGGACACGTATTTGGTTTTTCGACAAATTTATATGCACTGGAGCATGTGCATGTAGTTCAAATTTGAATTATGCACATAAATGCTTTGAAAACTCAGTTTATGCATAAAAATGTCCAAACGAACCCAGAAAAATCACAAAAATTCTGACAACTCTCCTGTTGTTCTATGTTGACACGAGGAAAAAATAGAAAGCAATAAGAGGCAATGGATATTGTTTCGTCCCCAACGGTGGGACGTTCCCTACCGAAAACCATCATGCTTGTTGTGAGAAGCTTCGGTTTGTGAGAAGCATATACCCAAACCTACCCCAAATGGGACAAAATTTGTACCACGGCATGTTGATGCTGCTCCATGATAGCATGCCAAGTTTCATGAACTTTAGACGAGTTTTTGATTTACTAGAATTTAAAAACCAGGCATCTCAATGTTTTGCCGGCAATCAACGGTGCCCTGGTGTTTGAAGTTCATTCCCATTTCTTGCATGGGACCTAAGCATGCACCCAAGGACACATATGTGATTTTTGAACCTATTTATATGCATTGGAGCATGTGCATGTAGTTCAAATTTGAATTATGCACATAAATGCATTGCAAACTCAGTTAATGCATAAAAATGTCCAAACGAACCCCGAAAAATCACAAAAATTCGCACAACACTCCTGTTGTTCTAGGTTGACACGAGAAAAAAATTTGAAAACAAAGAGGCAATGGATATCGTTTCATCCCCAAAGGTGGGACGTTCCCTACCGAAAACCATCATGCTTGTTGTGAGAAGCTCCGGTTTTTGAGAAGCATATACCCAAACCTGCCCCAAATGGGATAAAATTTGTACCACGGCATCTTGATGCCGCTCCATGATAGCATGCCAAGTTTCATGAATTTCAGACGTGTTTTTGATTTACTAGAATTTAGAAACCAGGCATCTGAGTGTTTTACCGGCAATCAACGGTGCCCTGGTGTTTGAAATTCATTCCCATTTCTTGCATGGGACCTAAGCATGCACCCAAGGACAATTATTTGATTTTTCGACAAATTTATATGCACTGGAGCATGTGCATGTAGTTCAAATTTGAATTATGCACATAAATGCATTGAAAACTAGGTTAATGCATAAAAATGTCCAAACGAACCCCGAAAAATCACAAAAATTCGCACAACACTCCTGTTGTTCTATGTTGACACGAGAGAAAATTTTGAAAGCAATAAGAGGCAATGGATATCATTTCGTCCCTCAAGATGGGACGTTCCCTACCGAAAACCATCATGCTTGTTGTGAGAAGCTCCAGTTTGTCAGAAGCATATACCCAAACCAGCCCGAAATGGGACAAAAATTTTACCACCGCATGTTGATGCCGCTCCATGATAGCATGCCAAGTTTCATGAATTTCAGACGGGTTTTTGATTTACTAGAATTTAAAAACCAGGCATCTCAATGTTTTGCCGACAATCAACGGTGCCTTGGTGTTTGAAATTCATTCCCATTTCTTGCATGGGAACTAAGCATGCACCCCAAGGACACAGTGTAGCGACCGGACCCGAATGGATCAAGTCTCTGTGCTCAGTGTCATCCCTGGATCAGTAATGTTGACACCACACAGTACTTCGAAGGATTTATAGCAGAGTAGCAATCACACACTTATTACAACGTTGTCCACAAGGGAACTTATTACAGTAAATATGGCTTAAGGCCATCTAATAACGATAACAGCGGAAGGCTTGGAAGATAAGTGAGTCCATCAACTCCATCGGCATCACTGAGTATAGAACCACGACCTAACACCTTACTCGTCGTCTGAAAATTCTGCAACATGAAAGTTGCAGCCCGAAAACGGGTCAGCACATGGAATATGCTGGCAAAGCAACACATAGAGAATAATGAAGGAATAAGCCTATACTACATGCATATATGGCTGGTGGTAAAGCTCTATGGTTACAGTTTTGCATAAAGCTAGTTTTTCCCTACTACAAAGGAATAATTTTGTTTAACTATCATGGTGGTTGCTAAACATTGAGAATGGTTGACAGATCCTCAATCCTAATTAAAAGTACTCATCAAAACCCAATAACATTTATTAGAAGTAACATGTTGAGATTCACATGATATTCAAGTACTAGATACTCAAGAGGTCCATAACCGGGACACGGCTAATCATGATTAGTTTATACACTCTGCAGAGGTTTATGACTTTTCCCCACAAGACTCGATCGCCTCCGCTTGGTTCTCGCACTACATGGTGTTTGAGAGACGGATGACCGAGACACGCCTTTCGTAGCACTAGCACCTTACATGTGGGTAGACCGTACCAACCTACATCCCCTACATCAGCTAGCCTACCCGTAAGAGTTCGCACAACTTACTCAACTATGCCAGAGCCCATATTGGCTTGTGGCTGCACACGGAAGTTTCTAGTTTGAATAATCTTATGATCCCTTAGAGCCTCGGTGGCGGTCCAAGAAATACAGCAAGTCTGGTAGAAACCAGTGCCTCAATCCACCCAGATGTGTGTTTAGGTTGCCACCTTAGATAAACCATTAATTAACAATCTCACATCTGTCATGGATATTCACTCACCCAATCCACGCTCATCGGCATAGCATGGCATAATAAGCAAACGAGAAGTAACTCCCAAGGTTTCATAAGTAAAACAGTAATGGGTACTACCTCAATCTACTTCCCATCCCACAATTTAATTAGATCCTAACCATGCAAGTGTTTGAGGATTGATCTAATGCATAAAAACCGGGTAGTAGAAAAGGTATGATCAAGTGTTACTTGCCTTGCTGATGATCCGCGAGACCTAGAGATTCGAAGTAACAAGCGGCGCACTCCGGATGATCTAACGCAGACAAACAACAAGCATACAATAAGTACTCATCTAATGCACAGGGAAAATCTCGAATAAAAGATCTAACCAGAAAGTTCAACTTAAGAACCCTGGTTGCAAAAGAATCGAATCAAATAGAGCAACGAAAGTCGAAAGTCGAGAGAGAACGACTCGGTTTTAGGAATTTGAAACTAGGTCAAAATTTACAGTAGCAAAGCTTTGTTTAAGTAGGTTAGTCGGAACGGCGGTTTCGAAACGAAACTCCAGGCGCTTGAATCACCTGATTCCGATAAACGAGCGAGAAAATAAACTGATTTGAAGATTGGATCGGAAATCGAATTCGGAAAATAACAGATTAAATCCGATTAAAAGAAAAACGACGAACGGTTAACCGAACGGACGTTCGTTAACAGAAACTAACCGGCGAACACGTTCATTAAAACGAACGGGTCGGAGAATGTTTACTAATTAAATAAAACCGAAAAAAAATAAACCAATCTAGGTTTTTTTAAAAAAAAACCGAACAGCGAAAGAAAAACCGGAACGGTTTTGAAAAAAAAACCGGACCGGGGGGGGTGGCGCGTGCTACCTCCGGCGAGGTCGCCGGCGGGCTCGGGGCACGGGCGGCGCGGGCTTCGGGTCGGCGGGGTCGGCGGTGGCGGGTTACGACGGGCGGCGGCTGGCGACGGCAGGGCGGCGGCGGCGGCTTTCGGGCGGCAAGGCGGCTCGGGTTAAGGCGGCGGCGGGGGTGAGGAGGAGAGAGGAGGGCTCGGGTTATAAAGGAGGGTGGTGCCTTGGGAGGGGGCACCGGCGCGGGCGGCGTGGCCTAGCCGGACTCGGCCGGCGGCGCGCGTTGCGGGACTCCTCCCGAGCGGGGAGCGCGAGGGAGAGGGGCGGCTGGGCCGGCGGCAGTGGGCCGGCTGGGCCCTTGGCCCAGGCGGGGCGCGGCATGTTTTTTTTTTAAACAAAACGAAACGAATTTAAAATAAAACTAAACGAACTACAAATTAAAAAAAATTAATTTTCCCCGACTCTTAAAAATGAGTCGAACAAAATGAACTTTAAAACGGGGCAAAAATGCATATTTTTAAAATACTCATTTTTTTCCCTAAAGCAAATTAACTTAGAAAAACCAAAATTTGATTTATTTATTAAATCTTCATTTTTCCTAAATGTTGGGAAAGTCATATTATTCCCTCTCTTATTATTTTTTTTATTGGAAAAATATTTGAAGATAATTAAATAAATCCAAATGATCCTATTTTCAAATTTGAGTAAACCCAAATATGAAAATAATGAAATCTCCAACTCTCTCCGAGGGTCCTTGAGTTGCGTGAAATTTTTTCTAGGATCGGAAAATGCGAGAAAATATGATATGCATGATGACTTAATGTATAACATTCCAAATTGAAAATTTGGGATGTTACAAACCTACCCCCCTTAAGATGAATCTCGCCCTCGAGATTCGGGTTGGCTAGAAAATAGGTGAGGGTGGTCCTTGAGCAAATCTTCCTCTCTTTCCCAGGTGGCTTCATCTTCAGTGTGGTGGCTCCACTGAACCTTGCAAAACTTGATAACCTTGCTGCGAGTAACTCTGCTGGCATAATCGAGAATCTTCACTGGTTTTTCCTCATATGTTAAATCATCCTTCAACTGAATTGCTTCCAGTGGCACTGTGTCTCTTAACGGTATTTCGCTATCCCGAATGAAATTTCTTCACCGAGAAACGTGGAATACATCATGAACTCCCAGATCCCTCCGCAATTCCAGCTTATAAGCAACTTCCCCATGCGTTGCAAAATCTTATACGGTCCAACGAAACGTGGTGCTAATTTTCCTTTAACTCCAAAACGCTTAACTCCTCAAGCGGGGATACTCTAAGATATACTCCGTCTCCAACTTCATATTCAATCGCTTTGCGCTTTGAATCAGATAGCTCTTCTCGCTGGACTGGGCTACCTTGAGCCTGTCTCAATCAATTTAACCTTCTGTTCGACTCCTTAATCAAATCTGGTCCAAACAACCGACGATCTCCGTTTCGTCCCAGACAACGGTGTCCTGCATCTCCTTCCATACTGAGCCTCGAAGGTGCCATCTTCAGTTGGTTTGGTAACTTTTGTTATAAGAAAATTCTGCATACGGCAAATTATCATCCCAACTAGATCCATAATCTAGTGCACAAGCTCTCAAAGATATCCTCCAAAATCTGATTGACTCTCTCACCATCCATCGGTCTGTGGGTGGAAAGCTGTCTCAATTCCACCGGTTCCCAATGTTTCGTGTAACCGGTTCCAAAACTTTGAGGTAAATTGGGTTCCTCTATCGATCGATACTCCTCGAACTCCGTAAACACACAATTCTGGTCATGTATATCTTTGCCAACTTAGCACTGCTATAGGTAGTCTTGACTAGAATGAAATGAGCTACCTTCGTCAAGCGGTCGACTATAACCCATATCGAGTCATATCCTGAACGAGTCTTTGGCAAACCTGTGATGAAATCCATGCCTAGTTTATCCCACTTCCATTCGGGCATCGGAAATGGTTGTAACAATCCTGCTGGCTTCTGATGTTCTGCCTTTACTCTCTGACATACATCGCAAACTGCTACATACTCCGCAATATCCTTCTTCATTCCGGTCCACCGGAAAGTATTCTTCAAATCCAAATACATCTTGGTATTACCTGGGTGAATCGAATAGGGTGAATCATGAGCTTCTTGCAAAATCAACTTCCTTATCTCCGGGTTATTTGGTACATAAACACGGTCCTCAAACCATAGGGTATCGTGCTCATCCTCACGAAATCCTTTAGCTTTTCCTTTGCTCATTTTCTCCTTTATAGAGGCAACTTCCTTATCTGCCTTTTGGGCTTCTCTGATTTTGTCCATCAATGTAGACTGAATCTCCAATGCTACTACATAGCCTCTCGGAACTATTTCCAAACATAGCTCTCGAAGGTTCTCGGCTAACTCATTGGGTATTCCTCCCATCATTAGGGTATTGACGAGGCTCTTACGGCTCAATGCATCTGCTACAACGTTAGCCTTTCCGGGGTGATAATGCAATCTCATATCATAATCCTTGATAAGCTCTAACCATCTCCTCTGTCTGAGATTTAATTCCTTCTGTGTGAAGATGTACTTCAAACTCTTGTGATCCGTGTACACTTCACAATGATTTCCTATGAGAAAATGTCTCCATGTCTTCAACGCATGCACAACGGCTGCTAACTCCAAATCATGTGTGGCATAATTCAACTCGTGAGGCTTAAGTTGTCGTGAAGCATACGAAACAACTCTTCCTTCCTGCATAAGCACCACTCCAAGTCCTCGACGTGAAGCGTCGCAATACACCTCATAATCCTTGGTCTGATCCGGCAATATTAAAACTGGTGAGGTAACCAATCTTTTCTTCAACTCCTGAAAACTTGCCTCGCAGTCCTCAGTCCATATGAATTTGGTATCCTTCTTCAACAATTCTGTCATAGGCTTTGCAATCCTTGAGAAATTCTCAATGAATCTTCAGTAGTATCCTGCGAGTCCAAGGAAACTCAATCTCTCAACTGTCGTTGGTGCTTCCCATTTGGTTACGGTCTCAACCTTTGTGGGGTCAACTGCTATTCCTTCTCCGGATATAACATGTCCAAGAAATCCAACTTCCTTTAGCCAAAACTCACATTTGCTGAACTTGGCATATAACTGGTGTTCCTCGCCTCCAAAACCAATCGCAATGTTCCTTGTGTTCCTCTTCATCCTTCGAGAAAATCAAAATGTCATCAATGAACACCACGATGAACTTATCCGAAAACTCCATAAACACTTTGTTCATCAGGTTCATGAAATAGGCTGGTGCGTTAGTCAGTCCAAATGACATAACGGTATACTCATACAGTCCATATCTCGTGGTAAACGCTGTCTTGGGTATGTCCTGCTCCCGAATCTTCAACTGATGGTACCCTGATCGCAAATCGATCTTGGAAAACACTTTAGCTCCTTGCAAACGATCAAACAGATCATTTATCATTGGTAGGGGGTACTTGTTCTTGATTGTTACTTCATTCAATCCACGATAATCAACAACCATTCTTAAGGATCCGTCTTTCTTCTCCACTAACAATACGGGTGATCCCCAAGGTGAAGAACTTGGGCGAATAAAACCTTTATCCAATAGTTCCTTAATCGCTTCTTGATTTCCGCCAAATCCTCGTAAGGGCATCCCAGTCTGTCGCTTTGATATTGGTCCTGTTCTGGTAAAAGCTCAATCAAAACTCAATGTCTCTATCCGTGGCATTCCCGACAACTCTTCCGAAATACATCAGAAAATCCTTCACCACCGGTACTTCTTCCCGCACCACTCCCGATAAGCAATTTACTTGCGCTCTCCTCGCTCGTGCGTGATAATGCATTTGATACTTCTTCCTTCCGGGTGGTGAGCAAAATTGACCTAGTGGAGCAATCAATGTTCCTCCATACTTGATAACCAATCCATACCTAATATCACATCCAATCCTTGGGATTCCGTAACTATTAGGTCCGAGGGGAAAACATAGTGTCCAATCCTTAATGGCAATCGATCACACCATTTACTAGCCATGTATTCTGCTCCGGTGAGGTTACTAGCATGGGTGACCTAAGGGCTTGGGTCGGTAATTTGTACTTATCCACAAATCCCTTTGATATGTATGAATGCGATGCACCAAGATCGAAAAGAACAACTGCGCAGAAATGACTTAACCAAAACTTACCGACATCGCATCGGGCTGATCTTCAACCTCCTCCACATCAATGTGGTTCACCCGTCCCCTGTTGAAAGGGTTGGGCTTCTTTCCGAGCTTCCATTGCCATTTCCATTCGCCTTCGGGCTGTCATTTGCATAATGCCCAGTCTTGCGGCACTTAAAGCAAGTGATGTGACTCAGGTCTACCTTGGATGGTGTTGATGGGTTGGTGCGATTCTGTCCATTGCTTCCTCCATTCCCGTTCCCATTCTTGGTGCCATTATGGTTGTGCGAATTACCTCCTCCATGGGTATGTGAAACTGAATTCTGATTTAGGGTATAACGAGGCTTCACTGAGCTCCGAGTTATACTTTCCCTGTCCATACTTCCGCTTGCAGTTCTCAATTTGTCGCTGCTTCCTTCAATCATGAGGGCTCGGTCTACCAACTCCTGGTAGTTGTTGAAACTTGCTACCATCAACGGCATGTTGAACTCATCATTCAGTCCTTCCGAAACTTCTCCCGCTTAGTCAGATCCGTAGCAACGCTATCCGGGGCATAACGTGCTAACTTACTAAAATCATCCACATATCGCCAACAGTCCTTCCTCCTTGGCGTAAGTTGCGAAACTCACGCTTCTTCATGGCCATAGCTCCTGCTGAAACATGGGCAAGGCGGAAAGCTTGTCAAAACCGATCCCATGTGACAAAGTCTCAGTGGTAAGTGGCTGTAAAATTCTCCCACCATGCTCGCTGGGGTCCTTCAAGCTGGTGTGCAGCAAACTTCACTTTTTCTCCATCCGTGCATCCCGCAGTGGTCAACTCCTTCCTATCTTGCGGAGCCAATCATCTGCTACAATCGGCTCGGTGCTATCGGAATACACCGCGGATTCATCTAAGGAAACGAGTCAAGTGATCCGCAGGTGGTGGTGGTGGTGGGTTGTTGTTGTTGTTGTTGCCTTGGTTCTGCACCAATGTTTGAATCAAGGTGATCAATTGGGTGATCTCTGGCGGGAAAACAAACCCGGTGTCGCGTCTCGGAGGCATCTGAGGGGTTTAGAAAAGACGAGAAATTAAGAATAGAATGAGGTCTAAGGAGAATCACTACCCAAATGCACATGAGCAAATGCACACAAAATCACTTCATTCAATCAAACAAAGGGCTTACAACGATCTAACTATCGCAAAAGTGCGTGTACTATAATGTTTACATGGAGGGAATACTACTAATATGTGGGGGACTTCTACTAATTTGAACCGTGGAAGACTCCATGATGTCTGCTCCACTTCGCCTTCAAAGTCGGGTTCACTTGGATCCGAATCGGTGTCGCCGATGATGATGTAGTTGCTTGGACAGCCGACGATTTGTCTTCATTCTTGAGCGCCAACTTCTTCTTGAGTTCTTCGATCTCGTACTTAAGATCGTTATTGTGTCTTGCCGAGCTACGATCTCGCCCATGTAGTCCTTGCGTGTAGTCTTTAGCTCTTCTTCAAGTTCGATGATCCTTCCTTTTGCATTCTCGCAACTCTAACATATCATTGCACATCCGGTTCTCCGGCGCCGAATGTGCTGGTTTAACTCTGGATGAAAGCTGCAATGGATCTATCCTTCTTGGTGCTGACTATGTCCCATTGTTCATCTCGGCGTCCGCAAATCTGGTAGATAGTGTCCTTGAGGTCTTCTTGATAAACTTCTCCAATGCGTCCCATGGTGATATGAGCTGCCATGCTCTTTCCCAGACTCCAGGTTGGTGCACTGAAAACACTATCTATAGGCTTGGTGATTGGGGCGAATGTCCTTCCGAACGTGAGCTTGAATCTTCCAGCCCCTCTTCAGCAGAGTGGCGTTGAAAGTCCCGTGAAACTTGGTAGTCCAATGTTCGGTACTTGGTGACTTCCTTCAAGTGAAATCCAAAAGGTGTGCCTTCATCTGGTTGGGTGTACTTGATCTTCGCGTCCGTCATCCTAAAGAGTAGAAAAGATGAGGAGTTAGAAAATGGGAAGAGAGTAGTGATCTATGGCTTTAACTTAGTGGTCGTGTCCTACGCTTAGCGTGTGCTCGATACCATCTCTCGTGGCGACCAACCCGAATGGATCAAGTCTCGTGCTCGATGTCATCCTGGATCAAGAATGCCGACACCACACAAGATTTCAAGGATTTATAGCAGAGTAGCAATCACACACTTATTACAACGTTGTCCACAAGGGAACTTATTACAATAAATATGGCTTAAGGCCATCTAATAACGATAACAGCGGAAGGCTTGGAAGATAAGTGAGTCCATCAACTCCATCGGCATCATCGAGTATAGAACCACGACCTAACACCTTACTGTCGTTCGAAAAGTCTCGCAACATGAAAGTTGCAGCCCAAAACGGGTCAAGACATGGAATATGCCGCAAAGCAACACATAGAGAATAATGAAGGAATAAGCCTATACTACATGCATATATGGCTGGTGGTAAAGCTCTATGGTTACAGTTTTGCATAAAGCTAGTTTTTCCCTACTACAAAGGAATAATTTTGTTTAACTATCATGGTGGTTGTTAAACATTGAGAATGGTTGACAGCATCCTCAATCCCAATTAAAAAGTACTCATCAAAACCCAATAACATTTATTAGAAGTAACATGTTGAGATTCACATGATATTCAAGTACTAGATACTCAAGAGGTCCATAACCGGGGACACGGCTAATCATGATTAGTTTATACACTCTGCAGAGGTTTATGACTTTTCCCCACAAGACTCGATCGCCTCCGCTTGGTTCTCGTGACTACATGGTGTTTGAGAGACGGATGACCGAGACACGCTCTTTCGTAAGCACTAGCACCTTACATGTGGGTAGACCGTATCAACCTACATCCCCTACATCAGCTAGCCTACCCGTAAGAGTTTGCACAACTTACTCAACTATGTCGAGCCCATATTGGCTTGTGGCTGCACACGGAAGTTTCTAGTTTGAATAGTCTTATGATCCCTTAGAGCCCGGGTGGCGGTCCAAGAAATACAGTAAGTCTGATAGAAACCAGTGCCTCAATCCACCCAGATGTGTGTTTAGGTTGCCACCTTAGATAAACCATTAATTAACAATCTCACATCTGTCATGGATATTCACTCACCCAATCCACGCTCATCGGCATAGCATGGCATAATAAGCAAACGAGAAGTAACTCCCAAGGTTTCATAAGTAAAACAGTAATGGTACTACCTCAATCTACTTCCCATCCCACAATTTAATTAGATCCTAACCATGCAAGTGTTTGAGGATTGATCTAATGCATAAAAACTGGGTAGTAGAAAAGGTATGATCAAGTGTTACTTGCCTTGCTGATGATCCGCGAGACCTAGAGATTCGAAGTAACAAGCGGCGCACTCCGGGTGATCTAACGCAGACAAACAACAAGCATACAATAAGTACTCATCTAATGCACAGGGAAAATCTCGAATAAAAGATCTAACCAGAAAGTTCAACTTAAGAACCCTGGTTGCAAAAGAATCGAATCAAATAGAGCAACGAAGTCGAAAGTCAAGAGAGAACGACTTGGTTTTAGGAATTTGAAACTAGGTCAAAATTTACAGTAGCAAAGCTTTGTTTAAGTAGGTTAGTCGGAACGGCGGTTTCGAAACTAAACTCCAGGCGCTTGAATCACCCGATTCCGATAAACGAGCGAGAAAATAAACTGATTTGAAGATTGGATCGGAAATCGAATTCGGAAAATAACGGATTAAATCTGATTAAAAGAAAAACGACGAACGGTTAACCGAACGGACGTTCGTTAACAGAAACTAACCGGCGAACACGTTCATTAAAACGAACGGGTCGGAGAATGTTTACTAATTAAATAAAACCGAAAAAAATAAACCAATCTAGGTTTTTTTTTTAAAAAACCGAACAACAAAAGAAAAACCGGAACGGTTTTGAAAAAAAAAACCGGACAGGGGGGGTGGCGCGGTGCTACCTCCGGCGAGGTCGCCATGGGCTCGGGCTCATGGGCGGCGGGCGGGCTTCAAGCGGGTCGGCGGGTGGCGGGTTGGGCGACGGCGGCGGCGGCGACAAGCGGCGGCGGCGGCGCGAGCGGCAAGGCGGGCTCGGGTTAAAGCGCGGGCGGGCGCTGGGTGAGGAGGAGAGGGGGGGCGGGTTATAAAGGAGGGGGTGGTGCCTTGGGAGGGGGCAACGGCGGCGGGCGGCGTGGCCGAGCCGGACTCGGTCGGGGCGGCGGCGGCGTTTAAGGGACTCCTCCCGAGCGAGGAGGCGAGGGAGAGAGGGGCGGCCAGCAAGGCGGTGGGCAGTGGGCCTTGGCCCAGTGGGCGCGAATGTTTTTTTAAACAAAACGAAACGAATTTAAAATAAAACTAAACGAACTACAAATTAAAAAAAATTAATTTTCCCCGACTCTTGAAAATGAGTCGAACAAAATGAACTTTAAAACGGGGCAAAAATGCATATTTTTAAAATACTCATTTTTTTCCCTAAAGCAAATAAACTTAGAAAAACCAAAATTTGATTTATTTATTAAATCTTCATTTTTCCTAAATGTTGGGAAAGTCATATTATTCCCTCTCTTATTATTTTTTTTATTGGAAAAATATTTGAAGATAATTAAATAAATCCAAATGATCCTATTTTCAAATTTGAGTAAACCCAAATATGAAAATAATGAAATCTCCAACTCTCTCTGAGGGTCCTTGAGTTGCGTGAAATTTTTTCTAGGATCGGAAAATGCGAGAAAATATGATATGCATGATGACTTAATGTATAACATTCCAAATTGAAAATTTGGGATGTTACACACAGATTTGACTTTTCGACCAATTTATATGCACTTGAGCATGTGCATGTAGTTCAAATTTGAATTTTGCACATTAATGCATTGAAAACTCAGTTAATGCATAAAAATGTCCAAACGAACCCTGAAAAATCACCAAAATTCGCACAACACTCTTGTTGTTCTATGTTGACACGAGAGGAAAAAATTGAAAGCAACAAGAGGCAATGGATATCGTTTCATCCCCAAAGGTGGGATGTTCCCTACCGAAAACCATCATGCTTGTTGTGAGAACTCCGGTTTGTGAGAAGCATATACCCAAACCTGCCCCAAATGGGACAAAATTTGTACCACGGCATGTTGATGCCACACCGTGATAGCATGCCAAGTTTCATGAATTTCAGACGAGTTTTTGATTTACTAGAATTTAAAAACCATGCATCTCAATGTTTTGCCGGCAATCAACGGTGCCCTGGTGTTTGAAATTCATTCCCATTTCTTGCATGGGACCTAAGCATGCACCCAAGGACACATATTTGATAATTTATATGCATTGGAGCATGTGCATGTAGTTCAAATTTGAATTATGCACATAAATGCATTGAAAACTCAGTTAATGCATAAAAATGTCCGAACGAACCCAGAAAAATCACAAAAATTCGCACAACACTCCTGTTGTTCTATGTTGATACGAGAAAAAAATAGAAAGCAACAAGAGGCAATGTATATCGTTTCGTCCCCAAAGGTGGGTCGTTCCCTACGAAAACCATCATCCTTGTTGTGAGAAGCTTCGGTTTGTGAGAAGCATATACCCAAACCTGCCCCAAATGGGACATAATTTGTACCATGGCATGTTGATGCCGCTCCATGATAGCATGCCAAGTTTAATGAACTTTAGACGAGTTTTTGATTTACTAGAATTTAAAAACAAGGAATCTCAATGTTTTGCCGGCAATCAACGGTGCCCTGGTGTTTGAAGTTCATTCCCATTTCTTGCATGGGACCTAAGCATGCACCCAAGGACACATATTTGATTTTTGAACCAATTTATATGCACTGGAGCATGTGCATGTAGTTCAAATTTGAATTATGCACATAAATGCATTGAAAACTCAGTTAATGCATAAAAATGTCCAAACGAACCCCGAAAAATCACAAAAATTCGCACAACACTCTTGTTGTTCTAGGTTGACACGAGAAAAAAATTTGAAAACAAGGAGGCAATGGATATCGTTTCCTCCCCAAAGGTGGGACGTTCCCTACCGAAAACCATCATGCTTGTTGTGAGAAGCTCCGGTTTTTTAGAAGCATATACCCAAACCTGCCCCAAATGGGACAAAATTTGTACCACGGCATGTTGATGCCGCTCCATGATAGCATGCCAAGTTTCATGAATTTCAGACGAGTTTTTAATTTACTAGAATTTTAAAACCAGGCATCTCAATGTTTTGTCGGCAATCAACGGTGCCCTGGTGTTTGAAATTCATTCCCATTTCTTGCATGGGACCTAAGCATGCACCCAAGGACACATATTTGATTTTTTGACAAATTTATATGCACTGGAGCATGTGCATGTAGTTCAAATTTGAATTATGCATATATATGCATTAAAAACTCAGTTAATGCATAAAAATGTCCAGACGAACCCCGAAAAATCACAAAAATTCGCACAACACTCCTGTTGTTCTATGTTGACCCGAGAGAAAATTTTGAAAGCAATAACAGGCAATGGATATCATTTCGTCCTCCAAGGTGGGACGTTCCCTACCGAAAACCATCATGCTTGTTGTGAGAAGCTCTAGTTTGTCAGAAGCATATACCCAAACCTGCCCGAAATGGGACAAAAAATTTACCACGACATGTTGATGCCGCTCCATGATAGCATGCCAAGTTTCATGAATTTCAAACGAGTTTTTTATTTACTTGAATTTAAAAACCAGGCATCTCAATGTTTTGCCGGCAATCAACGGTGCCCTGGTGTTTGAAATTCATTCCCATTTCTTGCATGGGACCTAAGCATCCACCCAAGGACACATATTTGATTTTTCGACCAATTTATATGCACTGGAGCATGTGCATGTAGTTCAAATTTGAATTATGCACATAAATGCATTGAAAACTCAGATAATGCATAGAAATGTCCAAGCGAACCCCGAAAAATCACAAAATTTCACACAACACTCCTGTTGTTCTTTGTTGACACGAGAAAAAATTTGAAAGAAATAAGAGGGAATGGATATCATTTCATCCCCAAAGGTGGGACGTTCCCTACCGAAAACCATCATGCTTGTTGTGAGAAGCTCCGGTTTGTGAGAAACATATACCCAAACCTGCCCCAAATGGGACAAAAAATTTACCATGGCATGTTGATGCCGCTCCATGATAGCATGCCAAGTTTCATGAATTTCAGACTAGTTTTTGATCAATAGAATTTAAAAACCAGGCATCTCAATGTTTTGCCGGCAATCAACGGTGCCCTGGTATTTGAAGTTCATTCCCATTTCCTGCATGGGACCTAAGCATGTACCCAAGGACACAGATTTGATTTTTCGACCAATTTATATGCACTGGAGCATGTGCGTGTAGTTCAAATTTGAATTGTTCACCTGAAATGGCTAGAAATCCAATTTAATGTATTAAATGTTCAAACGAACCCTGAATAATTCCAATTCTTTTACGCACACTTATAGTTGCATGTTCACACCAGATGAATGGTCTAGCAATTCAAACACCGTCCATTGCCATTGTGACCCCATTATGTAATTCAAATCAAGATGAAAAATCAAGTAGATCGCACACAGTTTATTATCAGCAACCGTGTGAGATGCAGCACAAAATATCCTGGAGCACCGTTGGTGTATAGTACGCCTACGGCTTACTGATAATCCCCAAGTGCAGGGAATGATCGTAGCAATTTCCAAAGGTGGAAGTGATAAGTATGGAGTGTCGAACCCACAAGGAGCTAAAGGTAAGATCAATATTCTCTCAAGCCCTATCTGCCACTGATACGACTCTACGTACACCGAGCGTTTGCTTCCAACTAGAAACGAGAAATAAAACTATGTTGTGGGTATGAAGAGGATAACTTTGTATGATATCAGAGAGCTAAAATATAAAAGTAGGTGTTGTTATCATAAAGTTAGAATATATTACTAAATAATACAAATAGCGAGTGTGGAATAATGATGGATCGGTGTGCAGAATTGTCCTAGGCAATTGTTAACAAGACCAGTAATCACTATTGCAGTTTCATATGAGGGAGAGGCATAAGCTAACATACTTTCTCTACTTGGATCATATGCACTTATGATTGGAACTCTAGCAAGCATCTGCAACTACTAAAGATCATTAAGGTAAAACCCAACCATAACATTAAAGCATCAATTCCTCTTTATTCCCATACGCAACAATCCTCTTACTCGGGTTTGTGTTTCACCACCACCAACCCACTATAAGCGAATCATGAACGTATTGCAACACCCTACAGCGGGAGTCCCTCACGCTTGCGCGACACGGAGGGCACCATAGGACAGCACCAAAATAAAACATACAACTCATACCAACCTAAATCATCAATCAACCCAAAGACAAAAGATATCAACTCAAAACATCATAAGATGGCAACACATCATTGGATCATAATATGTGGCATAAAGCACCATGTTCAAGTAGGGATTACAGCGGGGTGCGGGAGAGTGGACCGCGTAAAAGAGGTGAGGATGGTGATGTTGATGAAGACGATCACCGTGGCAATGGTTCCCCTCCCAATGGCACTCCGACACCACCAAGAGAGAGGAGGAGAGGTTCTCCCCCTTGTGCTTCCTCCTCCATGGCCTCCACCCTCTGGTCCTTGGCCTTCATGGTGATGATGGCCCCTCCGGGATACTCCTCCATGGCCACCGGTGATGATGTCCCCCTCCGGCAGGGTGCCGGAGAGGGCCTAGATTGATTTCTCGTGGCTACAGAGGCTTGCGGCGGCGGAACTTCCGATCTAGGTTTCTTTCTAGAAGTTTGGGTATATATAGAAGAGCTTTGCATTGATTTCACGTTAGGGGTCTCCGGCTGTCCACGAGGCAGGGGGCGCCCGACCTCGTGGGCAGCCCGGGACTCTTCTCGCCTGCTTCGGTACTCGTGGGCTTCTTCTGGTCCAAAATGATCTCCGTCAAGTGGCACGTTAATTGACTCGCTTAGTTTTCCTTTTCTGCGATACTCTAAAACAAGGAGAAAATGCAAACCCACACGGGCTCTAGGTTAATAGGTTAGTCGAAAAAATCATATAAAATATCATATAAATGCATATAAAACATCCTAGGAGGATAGTATAATAGCATGAATACTTCATAAATTATAGATACGTTGGAGACGTATCACTTACGCGATAAGGTGCGTCGGCTACAGTCCACAGTCGGCGTCTCAAGCACACTAGCTCGCTCCCAAAATATCATTTCACTGTTCAATCATTGCCGGTGAAAGATGGGCACATGGACCCGCATTGTGAGGGCAACTTCGGTGGCCCACTCCGGAGAGAGCACGGCCGTAGCCGCCATGCGCGTGCTAACAAGGTGCATGAGCGCGGCCGCAATCTGCGACCGGGCGGCAAAGGCGGCCCAAACGGCCGTTGTTGCTTCTCAGGTGGCGGCAGCAACATCTGCCTCGGGGATAGCAACTGGCGAGAGCGGCACAACAGTTGTTCGTTCCGCAGCGGCGGCCTTAGCCCTGATGGAGGCCGCCCACAACCATGTCGAGGCCGCCCACGCCCAGCTCCTGGCGGTCACCGCACAAATCGAACGAAGCTTCTCCAACAATGGTCGGCAACCCACGACCGAAGAGCTGTCAATCGCCGAGAGTGTTTGAGCAGCCGTCCGTTCCTCCGCCGCATACCTTGCGACGACGGAGCCCGTCCAAGCCCAGATCGCGTCCGCCCACGCCCAACTCGTGGCGGCCTTTTTTAAAGAGATGGCGGACGCGGATGATGAGATGCTTGCCGAGTATGGTGTGATGGATGCCATGGAGCCCCTTCCCCAGGAGACCATCGGGCGTGAGCTAGACATGGAGGCCGCGGTGGAGATCGACTAGCACCAACCATAGTAGTACTCTTTGTTTTGTTTAATTAAGAGCACCGGTCTTAAATTTGTTAGAGTAATGTTTAGGTCAGCTAGCTCTGTTTAATTGCTAAACTTGCTTGATTAAGAAGTGTGGGTGTGCTGTAGTCTCCTTTGTGTACCCAAATTATGCAATGACGTGGATGACCACTGATACGTCTCCAATGTATCTATAATTTTTTATTGTTCCATGCTATATTATATTCTGTTTTGGACATTATTGGGCTTTATTATACACTTCTATATTATTTTTGGGACTAACCTATTAACCGGAGGCCCAGCCCAGAATTGCTGTTTTTTTTGCCTATTTTAGAGTTTCGCAGAAAAAGAATATCAAACGGATTCCAAACAGAATGAAACCTTCGGGAACGTGATTTTTGGAACGAACGTGATCCAGAGGACTTGGACCCTACGTCAAGACATCAACCAGGAAGGCATGAGGTAGGCGGGGTGCGCCCTCCACCCTCATGGGGCCCATGTTGCTCCACCGACGTACTTCTTCCTCCTATATATACCTACGTACCCCCAAACTACTAGATACGGAGCCAAAAACCTAATTCCACCGCCGCAACCTTCTGTACCCGTGAGATCCCATCTTAGGGCCTTTTCCAGAGCTCCGCCGGAGGGGGCATCGATCACGGAGGGCTTCTACATCAACACCATAGCCTCTCCGATGATGTGTGAGTAGTTTACCTCAGACCTTCGGGTCCATGGTTATTAGCTAGATGGCTTCTTCTCTCTTTTTGGATCTCAATACAATGTTCTCCCCCTCTCTTGTGGAGATCTATTCGATGTAATCTTCTTTTGTGGTGTGTTTGTTGAAACCGATGAATTGTGGGTTTATGATCAAGTTTATCTATGAATAATATTTGAATCTTCTCTGAATTCTTTTATGTATGATTGGTTATCTTTGCAAGTCTCTTTGAATTATCAGTTTGGTTTGGCCTACTAGATTGATCTTTCTTGCAATGGGAGAAGTGCTTAGCTTTGGGTTCAATCTTGCGTGTCCTTTCCCAAAGGATGAGGGGCAGCAAGGCACATATTGTATTGTTGCCATCGAGGATAACAAGATGGGGTTTATATCATATTGCATGAGTTTATCCCTCTACATCATGTCATCTTACTTAAAGCGTTACTCTATTCTTTTGAACTTAATACTCTAGATCCATGCTGGATAGCGGTTGATGTGTGGAGTAATAGTAGTAGATGCAGGCAGGAGTCGGTCTACTTGTCGCGGACGTGATGCCTATATACATGATCATACCTAGATATTCTCATAACTATGCTTAATTCTATCAATTGATCAACAGTAATTTGTTTACCCACCGTAATACTTATGCTCTCGAGAGAAGCCACTAGTGAAACCTATGGCCCCCGGGTCTATTTTCCATCATATTTAATCTCCCGACAACAAGTTATTTCTGGCGCCGTTTTTATTTTGCTTTCTTTACTTTGCATCTTTATCATAAAAGTACCAAAAATATTATCTTTTCATATCTATCATATTTCACTTTCGTAAGTGACCGTGAAGGGATTGACAACCCCTGTATTCCGTTGGTTGTGAGGATTTTATTTGTTTGTGTAGGTGCGAGGGACTCGTGTGTGGCCTCCTACTGTATTGATACCTTGGTTCTCAAAAACTGAGGGAAATACTTACGCTGCTTTACTGCATCACCCTTTACTCTTCAAGGGAAAACCAACGCAGTGCTCAAGAGGTAGCAAGAAGGATTTCTGGCGCCGTTTCCGGGGAGTCTATGCAAAAGTCAACATACCAAGTACCCATCGCAAACCCTCATCTCCCGCATTACATTATTTGCCATTTGCCTCTCGTTTTCCTCTCCCCCACTTCACCCTTGCCGTTTTATTCGCCCTCTCTCTTTTCCGTTCGCCTCTTTTTCGCTTGCTTCTTGTTTGCTCATGTGTTGGATTGCTTGCTTGTCACGATGGCTCAAGATAATACCAAATTGTGTGACTTTACCAATACCAACAACAATGATTTCCTTAGCACTCCGATTGCTCCTCTTACCGATACTGAATCTTGTGAAATTAATGTTGCTTTGTTGAATCTTGGCATGAAAGATCAATTTGCCGGCCTTCCTAGTGAAGATGCCGCTACCCATCTAAATAGCTTCGTTGATTTGTGTGATATGCAAAAGAAGAAAGATGTGGACAATGATATTGTTAAATTTAAGCTATTTCCTTTTTCGCTTAGAGATCGTGCTAAAGCTTGGTTTTCGTCTTTGCCTAAAAATAGTATTGATTCTTGGAATAAGTGCAAAGATGCTTTTATCTCTAAGTATTTTCCTCCCGCTAAGATCATCTCTCTTAGAAAAAATATTATGAATTTTAAGAAACTTGATCATGAACATGTTGAGCAAGCTTGGGAGAGGATGAAATTAATGATACGTAATTGCCCTACTCATGGTTTGAATTTGTGGATGATTATACATATTTTTTATGCCGGATTGAATTTTGCTTCTAGAAATCTTTTAGATTCGGCTGCGGGAGGCAATTTTATGGAAATCACCTTAGGAGAAGCTACTAAACTCCTAGATAATATTATGGTTAATTATTCTCAATGGCACACCGAAAGATCCACTAATAAAAAAGTGCATGCGATAGAAGAAATTAATGTGATGGATGAACTTATGAAATTATTTGCTAATAAAAGTGTTTCTTCTGATCCGAATGATATGCCTTTGTCTACTTTGATTGAGAATAATAATGAATCTATGGATGTGAATTTTGTTGGTAGGAATAATTTTGGTAGCAACACGTATAGAGGAAACTTTAATCCTAGGCCGTATCCTAGTAATTCCTCTAATATATATGGTAATTCCTACAACAATTCTTATGGAAATTTTAATAAGATGCCTTCTGAATTTGAGACTAGTGTTAAGGAGTTTATGAATTTGCGAAAGAATTTCAATGCCTTGCTTGAAGAAAAATTGCTTCAAGTTGATGAATTAGCTAGGAACGTTGATAGAATTTCTCTTGATGTTGATTCTTTGAAACTTAGATCTATTTCTCCTAAGCATGATATCAATGAGTCTCTCAAGGCCATGAGAATTTCCATTGATGAGTGCAAGGAAAGAACCGCTAGGATGTGTGCTAAGAAAGATTGTTTTGTGAAAGCGTGTTCTTCTAGTTTCTATGAAAATAAAGATGAAGATCTAAAAGTTATTGATGTATCCCCTATTAAATCTTTGTTTTTCAATATGAATCTTGATAATGATGGGACTGAATATGACCCACCTTTACCTAGAAGGCGTTCCAAAAATTTGGAGTTTTTAGATCTTGATGCAAAAATTGGTAAAAGTGGGATTGAAGAGATCAAAACTCTAGATATTAATGAACCCACTATCTTGGATTTCAAGGAATTTAATTATGATAATTGCCCTTTGATAGATTGTATTTCCTTGTTGCTTATAGTCAAAATAAAGCCTTTGCCAAACATATTGTTGATGCTTTGATGCAATCTTATGAAGAAAAACTTGAGTTGGAAGTTTCTATCCCTAGAAAACTTTATGATGAGTGGGAACATACTGTTAAAATTAAAATTAAAGATCATGAATGCTATGCTTTGTGTGACTTGGGTGCTAGTGTTTCCACGATTCCAAAGACTTTGTGTGATTTGCTAGGTTTCCGTGATTTTGATGATTGCTCTTTAAACTTGCACCTTGCGGATTCCACTATTAAGAAACCTATGAGAAGAATTAATGATGTTCTTATTGTTGCTAATAGGAATTATGTGCCCATAGATTTTATTGTTCTTGATATAGATTGCAATCCTTCATGTCCTATTATTCTTGGTAGACCTTTCCTTAGAACGATTGGTGCAATTATTGAAATGAAGGAAGGGAATACTAGATTCCAATTTCCATTAAGAAAAGGCATGGAACACTTACCTAGAAAGAAAATAAAATTACCTTATGAATCTATTATGAGGGCCACTTATGGATTGCCTACCAAAGATGGCAATACCTAGATCTATCCTTGCTATTGTGCCTAGCTAGGGGCGTTAAACGATAGCGCTTGTTGGGAGGCAACCCAATTTTATTGTTAGTTTTTTGCTATTCGCTTCTATTTAGGAATAAATATTTGATCTAGCCTCTGGTTAGATGTGTTTTTATGTTTTAATTAGTGTTTGTGCCAAGTTTAACCTATAGGATCTTCTTGGATGATAGTTATTTGATCTTGCTGAAAAATCCAGAAACTTTCTGTTCACGAAAATAATTGTTAAAAATCACCAGAATGTGATAAAATATTGATTCCAATTGCTTCTGATCAATAAAAAAAATTTCTAGGTCTTCCTATTTTGGATGAATTTTTGGAGTTCCATAAGTTTGCGTTAGTTACATATTACTACAGACTGTTCTGTTTTTGACAGATTCTGTTTTTCGTGTGTTGTTTGCTTATTTTGATGAATCTATGGCTAGTAAGATAGTTTACAAACGATAGAGAAGTTGGAATACAGTAGGTTTAACACCAATATAAATAAAGAATGAGTTCATTACATTACCTTGAAGTGGTGTTTTGTTTTCTTTCGCTAACGGAGCTCACGAGATTTTCTGTTAAGTTTTGTGTTGTGAAGTTTTCAAGTTTTGGGTAAAAGATTTGATGGAGTATGGAACAAGGAGTGGAAAGAGCCTAAGCTTGGGGATGCCCATGGCACCCAAGATAATCTAAGGACACCTAAAATCCAAAGCTTGGGGATGCCCCGGAAGGCATCCCCTCTTTTCGTCTACTTCCATCGGTAACTTTACTTGGAGCTATATTTTTATTCACCACATGATATGTGTTTTGCTTGGAGCGTCTTGTATTATTTGAGTCTTTATTTGTTAGTTTTACACAATCATCCTTGTTGTACACACCTTTTGAGAGAGACACACATGATTCGGAAATTGTTAGAATACTCTATGTGCTTCACTTATATCTTTTGAGTTATATAGTTTTTGCTCTAGTGCTTCACTTATATCTTTTAGAGCACGGCGGTGGATTTGTTTTATAGAAACTATTGATCTCTCATGCTTCACTTATATTATTTTGAGAGTCTTAAAACAGCATGGCAATTTGCTTTAATTATAATATCATGAGAAATTTGATGCTTGATAATTGTTTTGAGATATAAAGGTGGTAATATCATAGTTGTGCTAGTTGAGTAATTGTGGAATTGAAAAATACTTGTGTTGGAGTTTGTGATTCCCGTAGCATGCACGTATGGTGAACCTTTATGTAACGAAGTCGGAGCATGAGGTATTTATTGATTGTCATCCTTTGTGTGGCGGTCGGGATCGCGCGATGGTTAACTCCTACCAACCCTTCCCCTAGGAGCATGCGTAGTACTACTTTGCTTCGAGGGCTAATGATTTTTTGCAATAAGTATATGAGTTCTTTATGACTAATGTGAGTCCATGGATTATACGCACACTTACCTTTCCGCAATTTTCTAGCCTCTTCGGTACCGTGCATTGCCCTTTCCCACCTTGAGAGTTGGTGCAAACTTCGCCGGTGCATCCAAACCCCGTGATATGATACGCTCTATCACACATAAACCTCCTTATATCTTCCTCAAAACAGCCACCATACCTACCTATTATGGCATTTCCATAGCCATTCTGAAATATATTGCCATGCAACTTTCCATCGTTTCGTTTATCATGACACGCTCCATCATTGTCATATTGCTTTGCATGATCATGTAGTTGACATTGTATTTGTGGCAAAACCACCATTCATAATTCTTTCATACATGTCGCTCTTGATTCATTGCATTTCTCGGTACACCACCGGAGGTATCCACATAGAGTCATATTTTGTTCTAAGTATTGAGTTGTAATTTATGAGTTGTAAGTAAATAAAAGTGTGATGATCATCATTATTAGAGCATTGTCCCAAGTGAGGAAAGGATGATGGAGACTATGATTCCCCCACAAGTCGGGATGAGACTCCGGACTAAAAGAAAAAAAAGAGGCCATAAAAAAAGAGAAAAGGCCCAAATAAAAAAATGAGAGAAAAAGAGAGAAGGGACAATGTTACTATCCTTTTACCACTCTTGTGCTTCAAAGTAGCACCGTGATCTTCATGATAGAGAGTCTCTCGTTTTGTCCTTTCATATACTAGTGGGAAATTTCATTATAGAATTTGGCTTGTATATTCCAATGATGGGCTTCCTCAAATGCCCGAGGTCTTCGTGAGCAAGCAAGTTGGATGCACACCCACTTAGTTTCTTTTGTTTGAGCTTTCATACACTTATAGCTCTAGTGCATCCGTTGCATGGCAATCCCTACTCCTTGCATTGACATCAATTGATGGGCATCTCCATAGCCCGTTGATTAGCCTCGTTGATGTGAGACTTTCTCCTTTTTTTGTCTTCCCACATAACCCCTACCATTATACCTATTTCCATCATAGTGTTATATCCATGGATTGCGCTCATGTATTGCGTAAGAGTTGAAAAGGCTGAAGCGCGTTAAAAAGTATGAACCAATTGCTTGGCTAAAACCGGGGTTGTACATGATGTGAATATTTTATGTGGGGGATATGGAGCATAGCCAGACTATATGATTTTGTAGGGTAACTTGCTTTGGCTATGTTATTTTGATAAGACATAATTGCTTGGTTAGCATGCTTGAAGTATTATTATTTTTATGTCAACATTAAACTTTTATCTTGAATCATATTAAATCTGAACATTCGTGCCACAATAAGAAGAATTACATTGAAATTATGCTAAGTAGCATTCCACATCAAAAATTCTGTTTTTATCATTTACCTACTCGAGGACGAGCAGGAATTAAGCTTGGGGATGCTTGATACGTCTCCAACGTATCTATAATTTTTTATTGTTCCATGCTATATTATATTCTGTTTTAGACATTTTTGGGCTTTATTATACACTTCTATATTATTTTTGGGACTAACCTATTAACCGGAGGCCCAGCCCCGAATTGTTGTTTTTTGCCTATTTCAGAGTTTCGCAGAAAAAGAATATCAAATGGAGTCCAAACGGAATGAAACCTTCGGGAACGTGATTTTTGGAACGAACGTGATCCAGAGGACTTGGACCCTACGTCAAGACATCAACCAGGAAGGCACGAGGTAGGGAGGCGCGCCTACCCCCCTGGGCGCGCCCTCCACCCTCGTGGGGCCCACATTGCTCCACCGACGTACTTCTTCCTCCTATATATACCTACGTACCCCCAAACTACCAGATATGGAGCCAAAAACCTAATTCCACCGCCGCAACCTTCTGTACCCATGAGATCCCATCTTGGGGCCTTTTCCGGAGCACCGCCGGAGGGGGCATCGATCATGGAGGGCTTCTACATCAACACCATAGCCTCTCCGATGATGTGTGAGTAGTTTACCTCAGACCTTCGGGTCCATAGTTATTAGCTAGATGGCTTCTTCTCTCTTTTTGGATCTCAATACAATGTTCTCCCCCTCTCTTGTGGAGATCTATTCGATGTAATCTTCTTTTGCGGTGTGTTTGTTGAGACCGATGAATTGTGGGTTTATGATCAAGTTTATCTATGAACAATATTTGAACCTTCTCTGAATTCTTTTATGTATGATTGGTTATCTTTGCAAGTTTCTTCGAATTATCAATTTGGTTTGGCCTACTAGATTGATCTTTCTTGCAATGGGAGAAGTGCTTAGCTTTGGGTTCAATCTTGCGTGTCCTTTCCCAAAGGATGAGGGGCAGCAAGGCACGATTGTATTGTTGCCATCGAGGATAACAAGATGGTGTTTATATCATATTGCATGAGTTTATCCCTCTACATCATGTCATCTTGCTTAAAGCGTTACTCTGTTCTTTTGAACTTAATACTCTAGATGCATGCTGGATAGCGGTTGATGTGTGGAGTAATAGTAGTAGATGCAGGCAGGAGTCGGTCTACTTGTCGCGGACGTGATGCCTATATACATGATCATACCTAGATATTCTCATAACTATGCTCAATTCTGTTCAATTGCTCAACAGTAATTTGTTTACCCACAGTAATACTTATGCTCTCGAGAGAAGCCACTAGTGAAACCTATGGCCCCCGGGTCTATTTTCCATCATATTTAATCTCCCGACAACAAGTTATTTCTGGCGCCGTTTTTATTTTGCTTTCTTTACTTTGCATATTTATCATAAAAATACTAAAAATATTATCTTATCATATCTATCAGATTTCACTTTCGCAAGTGGCCGTGAAGGGATTGACAACCCCTTTATTGTGTTGGTTGAGAGGATTTTATTTGTTTGTGTAGGTGCGAGGGACTCGTGCGTGGCCTCCTACTGGATTGATACCTTGGTTCTCAAAAACTGAGGGAAATACTTACGCTGCTGTGACGCCCCCGATTTAATCATACACTAATCATGCACGCAAATGTGTACGATCAAGATCAGGGACTCACGGGAAGATATCACAACACAACTCTACAAATAAAATAAGTCATACAAGCATCATAATACAAGCCAGGGGCCTCGAGGGCTCGAATACAAGTGCTCGATCATAGACGAGTCAGCGGAAGCACCAATATCTGAGTACGTACATAAGTTAAACAAGTTTGCCTTAAGAAGGCTAGCACAAACCGGGATACTGATTGAAAGAGGAGCAGGCCTCCCGCCTCGATCCTCCTAAGCTACTCCCGGTCGCCGCCGGTGGCTGCACGTAGTAGTAGGCACCTCCGAGTAGTAGTCGCCATCGACGGTGGCGTCGCCCCGGGCTCCATCGTCTGTTGCAGCAAGCTTAATAGAGGTAGGGGAAAAAGGGGAACAAGGCAACCGTGAGTACTCATCCAAAGTACTGCAAGCAAGGAGCTACACTACATATGCATGGATATATGTGTAAAGGGCGATCGAGGACTGAACTGCAGAATGCCGAATAAGAGGGGGATAGCTAGTCTTATCGAAGACTACGCTTCTGGACACCTGTCTTGCAATAGGTAGAAGAGGACGATATGAAGTCCTCCAAGTAACATCACATAGCAATAATCCTACCCGGCGATCCCTCCTCATATCCCCGAGCGAGAGCGACCACCGGTTGTATCCGCACTTGTAAGGGTGTGTTTTATCAAGTATCCGGTTCTAGTTGTCATAAGCTCAAGGTACAACTCCAAGTCGTCCTGTTATCAAGATCACGGCTATCCGAATAGATTAACTTCCTGCAGGGTGCACCATCTTACCCAAAGACGCTTGATCCCATTTGGCCGGACACACTTTCCGGGTCATGCCCGCCACGGAAGATCAACACGCCGCAGCCCCACCTAGGCACAACAGAGGCCAACACGCCGGTCTAAACCTAAGCGCGCAGGGTCCGGGCCCATCGCCTCGAAAGCACACCTCAAGACGTCTATGACGCGCCGAAGCGCACCTAGCCTAACAGCGCTCCAGTCCAATCCGCGCGCTCCGCCTGTCCGACGACTCTGAAGTGCTTGGCGATACCACGACGCCGGATACCCATAACTACTCCCGCGTAGATGGTTAGTGCGTATAAGCTCGTAGCCAACTCAGATCAAATACCAAGACCTCGTTAAGCGTGTTAAGTATCCGCGAACGCCGAACAGGCCAGCCCACCTCTCCTAGGCGGTCTCAACCTGCCCTGTCGCTCCGCCACAAAGATCCATCCAGAGGGCTGTCGGGACAAAGGCCCTTTCAGCCCCCAATCCGTGAATCACTCGCGGGTGCTCCACAAGCTGACCCGAGTTTAGTCTCCACATGTATCATGTATAAAGTATATAGTATATACCCGTGATTACCTCCCGAGTGATCACGGCCCGATAGTATAGCACGGCAGACGGACAAGAATGTAGGGCCACAGATGAATGTACTAGCATCCTATACTAAGCATATAGGATTGCAGGTAAGGTAACAACAGTAGTAACAAGGACAAAGCTATGCAGCAAGATAGGAGTATCTCAGCAAGAACATGCTACACTACTCTAATGCAAGCAATATAGAGAAGAGTAGGCGATATCCGGTGATCAAGGGGGGGGCTTGCCTGGTTGCTCTGGCAAGAGAGAGGGGTCGTCGACACCGTAGTCGATCACAGGGGGGGTACCGGCAGCGGCCTCGGGGTCTACCGGAAAAAGTAACGGAGGGGGAACATAATAAATAACAGAGCAATCAAAGCATAACATGACAAATGCGGTGCTAGAGGTGTTCTAACGCAGGGATAGGTGATACCGGTGAAGGGGAAAACATCCGGAAATATCCCTGTTTCGCTTTTTTGCGGAGGGCGGAGGGGAAAGTTGCGAGTTCGATAGGTTAGGGGGTGTGGCGGACGAACGGATCGCGTATCCGGATTCGCCTCGCTGCTCGAGTAACTTTCATGTTGAAAATATTTTCATCCGAGCTACGGATTATTTTATATTAATTTTAAAGTTTTAAATCATTTTCTAATTTATTAATTATTAATTAAGTCAACATTATCCAGAATAGTGTTCACGACGTCAAGATGACGTCGGCGATCAACGCTGACCGCTGACCTGGTCAACTTTGACAGTGGGTCCCATTTGTCAATGTCTCGAGTTTAACTAAACAAAGTTAATTAGTTTAATTACTTGATTAGGTTAACTAATTCTAATTAATTTAGTTAAACCAAATTAATTAACTTAATTAATTCACTAATTAATTAATTAATTAATTAATTTACTAATCTCATTTTCAGTTTCATTTTCATTTTCATTTTCCTTTTAACAGGGTATGGGGCCCCGGTGTCATAGGCCCTAGTGGCCTAGCTGGCGACAGGCAAAGTGCGAACTGCAAGGGCGTCGGCCAGGCGTGGCGCCGTGCTCGTGACCACTGGGCGATGGCCACGGCTGCAGTCGAGCCGCCTGGCGAGGTGGCTGGCTGTGGCGGCGCAAGAGCCGAGCCGCACGGCGAGGTGGTGGTCAGTATGGCGGCCACCGGGCGGGCGAGGAGGGAGCAGTGGAGGAGCGGGCGGCTGTGGCGCAGGGCAATCATGGTTCAAGGGCGCCGTGAGGGCGCCGAGAAGGGTCGCGTTCGCGGAACTCGCGTCAGGCGTGGCTGGCGCTACACGGGCGCGACCGCGATGGCCACGGCGGGTGAGGCGCGAGTGTGGTGGACGACGAGCAGAGGGGAAGAGGAGGACGGACGGCGGCTCACCCCGCTGTGGGAACGCCGCGAGGCTCGGAGGAGCCGCGGTTGAGGAGGAGGTCGAGGACGGCGCAGTGATGAGGACGAGGCGGCGGGCGACGCCGGACGAGGTGGCGGGACCGATGCGACGCCAAGCGCCGAGGCTCGGGCGCCATGGGTCGAGCCCCGATTCAGCCCGGTTGAGGGGCGCTGTCAGGCGGCAAAGTAGACGGAGCAAGCTACGGGTGGCGCTGAATGGGCACCGCGCGTGGGCGAAAGTGGGTCGCCCGGATCCAGCAGAGAGAGGGTGAGGAGTGGAGGAAGGCGAGGCATCCGGCGAGGGGGAAGGGGTTCTTTGGGCGGCGGCGGCGGGCGAGGGCCGGGCATCTTCCCCGATCCAGATCCATACAGGATCGGGTGAGGGAGGGGGGAGTGGGGAACGAGGAGGAGTGGAGAACGACGACGAGTGGGATCGGGCACGAGGATGCCTCGATCCGGATCGGGGGGAGAGAGTAGTGGGGGGCTCGGGGTTAGGGTTTCTTGCGGTGGGTGGATAAGGGAGGCCGGTTGGGCCGGCCTGGCGGCTCTGTAGCATGTTGGGTCGAGGCCCAACTGGGGGGGGGGGGGGGGTGGGGGTTTCTTCTTCTTTTCTTTTGTTTTTACTTTTATTTATTTTACCTTTTCTGTTTTAGTTTTGTTTCCTATTATTTTAGTTTTATTAAAATACACACTTAGCATCTAATTTAGTATTTCAACTTAGTCCATAATCACAAAAAGTCTAATCCTCAAATAAATTAGTTTGACATTTTATTAATTACAAAAGGTATTTAAACAATTGTTTTCACTATTGTTTTAATTGTTTTAGGGCCTTTACACATTTTATCAAAGTTTGGTTTCTCCACCATAATTACCTATGTATTATTTGGTTCACTCCGAACATTTAAATCTTAATATTTGAAAACTTTTATCCTTTGCTCGATTTTGATTTTGAAATTCGAACTAGGTTCCGAACTAACGCGAGTTTATCCACAGTAACCGAGGTGATGTGGCATCATTAGTGGGGATTACTGTAGCTTAATTACCCAAGGCCACAATTCTCCTCCACTACAAGAAATCTCGTCCCGAGATTTAAGAGGGGAGTAAGGGGAAAGTTCTGGTTACGATATTCTAACGGATCTTCTCAAGAAGTTAATTCCTTTCGTTGATGTCTTCAATCCTTTATTCGATGCATCATGATAAACTTGTCACCATTTCTTCGAACTCCATCGTATTTCACGAATAGGTAAGGGTAGCTCTACAATGATAGGATGTTATAAGGAAAATCATCCGGGGTATCCCAAGAATGAACTTATGAGTATCTCTCGAGTTGAACAAATGACACACATCGAGAGCAAAGTAAGACAAAGGCGATAAGAAGTTCAAGCGGAAAGGCAATCGTTCATTTGCCTGAAGCAGGTGCGAAAGGGTTCAGAGCAACGGGAATAAGTATTGCGTCCGATACCAGAATAGATCAACAGGCAAGTGGCCTGTGAATTACATACAAAGTCAAGCGTGAGGAATAGCTTTGGAAACGTGGTGTACAGGAGAGTCGGGTTTCGATCCTGTGGAACTGTGGGTTATGGGCCCACCATGTGGGTTAAAAGTAGAAAGGGGGCTGACATCTTGTACGATCACGATAGCAAGGCATGTCGAGAGTAGCAAGTCGTTATGTCGGCAACAATGTTGGTACCAAGGGCGAGGGACGAAGAGAACCTTTTTCCTTTCGTCAAACGAGGCGGACCAATAGGCACAGCTTCTCGCCCATCGGTGGCTACCAAATGTCATCAACAATAGTAACAGGTCTTACTAACAGATTTGTACACCGAGATGTTTACATAAGCAGGAGAATATCACTGCTTAGATCATATAGATCACAAGCAACGTTAATCCAACCAATGGAAAGGAAAATATGACTATCGATTAAATGATCAATGGAAAGGAAAATAGTGGTTACACACGATTATTAGGAGTATATCCTTCCCATGTACAAGGTAACATGATATCCATGACAGGATATAATGTAGAAAACCCTTTAGGTAAGGGAGAAAAATTTCATGACATTACCCATACAACGGTGTTTGGATAATTGATAAAGAGAATTTAGCATTGTGTTTCAAATGTTCTGTTGAAAATCGGAGTACCATTGACATGCTTCGAGATAGCATTAACATGGTCTTCGTGAAGATCGACTTTGAAACGGAAGGATCCATCAGAATAACTTGTAGAATAAGTCTTACAATTTCTCATGGATGAACGGATAACCTTGCTGAAAAGGAATCTATAATGGTAGGTCCACCAGCCGGGGGAGGGGGGGGGTGCTAGGCATGACATCATGTTACCGGGTCATCAAAGGATCAACATCATAACGCTTGGAAAGTTGTCCCAACCATCATATCTGACCGAGATTCAGATCCGATTGGTGTCATGATACCTCGGACTCAGGATGTGTGCAACACGAACAGTCAAAATGTCATTTCAAGATTCTCAGAATATGAACCATGGGAGCGGGTTCTTGAAGTAATAGTTCATCCTTAAACCAAGGAGAGGAGGAGGGGGTAGCTGATGGAATCAACGAAAATTCATCGAGAATTCCAAACGGATGGATTACCACAATAATGTGAACAAGAAGATGTCACTTGTCAATTCAAATGATATAATGTTGTATGCTCTAGGTAAACATACACGATTAATCGTTAGTCGAAAGGTGTGCCCGAAATATGTCCTTAGGCAGCAAGACCACTGTTAGAGTGACGATCCAATAACGAATAGTCTAAGAATGAACTGTCAATCATTAACTTCAAAGCAATAGGGTTGCTAGAAGTACAGAATCCAAGTAGCATCATTCCCTTGTTGGAATCCCGGTTAGAACCAACACAGGGAACAAGAAGGAATGGTGATGGTGAGAAGTATCACTTGTATCAACAATTCTCAAGAGGTGGTGAAATTACCACGACATTTTTCACATAAGAGATGGTAATATTCCAAGCTAAAGAAGAACAAACGTTGGATAGCAAGGAACTCAAGGTATATCACAAAACACGAACAAGTTTTGTGTTGAACGGAAGGTAATAAAGTGGTCACTGTTAACACAAATCATCGAGGGCATGGATGGTATTACTCAACATGAATTCAACTGATATCCTGGAAGTGCTCAGAATGCTGACGATCACGACACCTTTGTCGCGAGAGTTCATGAAGATGTAATCGATCGGCGACGACATCAAGTCAAAGTAATGATGAAGTGAAAGGTTATTGGAACCAAGGGTACGACACAAACTCGAAACCAAGCTTGTTGTTCAAGGCGAAATGATAAGAAATCATCACGACAATGATATAGCCAAACAGGCTAAGAATGGCGTGGTCGGGTACAAACTCGTACTTATAGAAGCTTACTAAAGAGTTGTTGCACCGTAGTGCGGACTCGGTTCAGTTATCGGTGTCTTTGAGTGTTTAATAACTCAGAGCCCGTGAAAAATTTCGAATCTGTGGGAAGGTAGCACTTGATGAAGAACTCATAAGAAGTTATGCAGTTCCATGATAATCTCGAGATACCAGGGGGGTTAATACTCGATACAAGATCAAAGTAAAGGTTGGACTGGTGTATTGATCCATAGAAGACAACTGTTTTAACTTGTCCGAGAAATGAGATCAAAGAAGAACAATCATGGTCGGATCCACGGTTGCAAGGGATCAATTCACAGATACCATATGTTAGTTATCAAGGAGATAGTAATTGTTACAAGAAGCTTCCATGATAGGATATACCTCGCGTCCATGGGCATGAACATAAAGTTCAAGGTCGACTCCCACTTCTCCAATGCATAACCTTTCATTCACTTCTCACGCTCGATGAAGTTGCAGTGTTGAAAATTTTATCCGCGAAGCACCGTAAGAGTATGATTCGTGAAAACTTTCGGGTTCATACGGTTTAGTGAAGGCATATGTTCAACCCGTAGGGGCTTCTTGGAATCATATACCGTAATCTTTAGAAATAATTAACTCAAGCTCAAGGCGAGCATGGTTGAGAAAGCAGAGGATACAATTTACCAAAGGCATTATGTATCGGAGGAAAGGCTCACAAGGTTATTGAATATGAAGGGCGTTGTCGATAAAATCCAACAAAGGATCGTGGTCCACAAGGGATCCGACGTGAGCATCGAGACTCAACTAGAGGTAGAAGAATGCAAGGAGATCAAATTATAGAAACAATGACTAACTCAATTGTCAAATGCAAAGGAATTATGATTCCCAAATCAAGGGATCAGAAGCAATGCTCTGATTAGGGATGGATAAGTTGAATAGCCTTAGGGTACAATCAACAACAATTGGATTGGTCGAGAACCAATTCCAGTTAAAAGAATGGCAGCTCAGCCAGAAAGGTAATTTATAAGGATCAATGATGATTGCGGATATTCGCAAACATATTGAGTCAACAGAATCAAAATGATAATGATGAGGAATGTCAATATGACTACGGGACTTATGGGATTAACCATAATGCAAGCAAGCAAGAATTTCAAGAGCCAAAGGCCCCAAAGGATTTTCGAAAGATCGAATATTATTTTGAAGACTTTGTGAAACACATGAACAACTGGGGATGAGCGGATACTCGACAAGTGCGAGGATTTATATGAAGGGGTATTCGTGTGGCAAGGAACTGCTAGGCAGTAGGCACAAGGCATTCTCGGAACAATAGGGAAAACTTCGGGGTATCTTGTAATAACAAGATTAACTGGGAATAAAAGTAAGAACGACAGGCGTAAGTATTTATCCATAGGGATGTTTCGTGGTAGGGAATTACAAAAGCGGCAGCACAAGGTCTCGAGAGAATATCGAGAGTATCTTCAAATTCTTCCGTTCACGGAGCAATCACCGTAGTGAGGGGTTCTCCGGGAGGAAGTAGTAACGAGATCCTAAAGTTAGATTTTAGTAAAATCGCTTAACCCGAATAGAAGAGAGTTCAGAATCCCGAGTAAAGATCGAGGAGTAAAAGATCCTAATACCACCCAATGGCGACGTGGGCCCGTAAGGCACACAGCCAAGTTAGTAAAAGTTTTGCAATGTCTAGACTCGACTTCGCCAAGGAGTGTGGAAGGGGATTCCTACAGCAATGGCTCGATACCAACTTCAGACGCCCCGATTTAATCGTACACTAATCATGCACGCAAATGTATACGATCAAGATCGAGGACTCACGGAAGATATCACAACACAACTCTACAAATAAAATAAGTCATACAAGCATCATAATACAAGCCGGGGCCTCGAGGGCTCGAATACAAGTGCTCGATCATAGACGAGTCAGCGGAAGCAACAATATCTGAGTACGACATAAGTTAAACAAGTTTGCCTTAAGAAGGCTAGCACAAACCGGATACAGATCGAAGAGGAGCAGGCCTCCCGCCTCGATCCTCCTAAGCTACTCCTGGTCGTCGTCAGCGGGCTGCACGTAGTAGTAGGCACCTCCAGAGTAGTAGTCGTCATCGACGGTGGCGTCTGGCTCCTGGGCTCCATCGTCTGGTTGCAGCAAGCGAATAGAGGTAGGGGGAAAAAGGGGGAACAAGGCAACCGTGAGTACTCATCCAAAGTACTCGCAAGCAAGGAGCTACACTACATATGCATGGATATATGTGTAAAGGGCCGTATCAGTGGACTGAACTGCAGAATGCCAGAATAAGAGGGGGATAGCTAGTCTTATCGAAGACTACGCTTCTGGACACCTGTCTTGCAACAGGTAGAAGAGGACGATCTGAAGTCCTCCAAGTAACATCACATAGCAATAATCCTACCCGGCGATCCCCTCCTCATATCCCTGAGCGAGAGCGACCACCGGTTGTATCTGGCACTTGTAAGGGTGTGTTTTATCAAGTATCCGGTTCTAGTTGTCATAAGCTCAAGGTACAACTCCAAGTCGCCCCTGTTATCAAGATCACGGCTATCCGAATAGATTAACTTCCTGCAGGGTGCACCATCTTACCCACCACGCTTGATCCCATTTGGCCGACACACTTTCCGGGTCATGCCCGCCGCGGAAGATCAACACGCCGCAGCCCCACCTAGGCACAACAGAGAGGCCAACACGCCGGTCTAAACCTAAGCGCGCAGGGTCAGGGCCCATCGCCTCGAGCACACCAAGACGCTATGCGACGCTGCCGGAAGCAGACCTAGCCTAACAGCGCTTCCAGCCCAATCCGGCGCGCCGCCCGTCACCGACGTCTGAAGTGCTTCGACCGATACCACGACGCCGGATACCCATAACTACTCCCGCGTAGATGGTTAGTCCGTATAAGCTCGTAGCCAACTCAGATCAAATACCAAGACCTCGTTAAGCGTGTTAAGTATCCGCGAACGCCGAACAGGCCAGGCCCACCTCTCTCTCTAGGCGGTCTCAACCTGCCTGTCGCTCCGCCACAAAGATCCATCCAGAGGGCCGTCGGGACAAAGGCCCTTTCAGCCCCAATCCGTGAATCACTCGCGGGTGCTCCACAAGCCGACCCGACTTTAGTCTCCACATGTATCATGTATAAAGTATATAGTATATACCCGTGATCACCTCCCGAGTGATCACGGCCCGATAGTATAGCACGGCAGACGGACAAGAATGTAGGGCCACAGATGAATGTACTAGCATCCTATACTAAGCATATAGGATTGCAGGTAAGGTAACAACAACAGAGTAACGAGGACAAAGCTATGCGGCAAGATAGGAGTATCTGAAAGCGAGAACCTGCTACACTACTCTAATGCAAGCACTATAGAGAAGAGTAGGCGATATCTCGGTGATCAAGGGGGGGGGCTTGCCTGGTTGCTCTGGCAAGAGAGAGGGGTCGTCGACACCGTAGTCGATCATAGGGGAGGGTACCGGCACCGGCCTCGGGGTCTACCGGAAAAAGTAACGGAGGGGGAACATAATAAATAACAGAGCAATCAAAGCATAACATGACAAATGCGGTGCTAGAGGTGTTCTAACGCAGGGATAGGTGATACTGGTGAAGGGGAAAACATCCGGAAATATCCCCGGTTTTAAGTTTTGAGAGAGCCGGAGGGGGAAAGTTGTGAGTTCGATAGGTTAGGGGGTGTGGCGGACGAACGGATCTGCGTATCCGGATTCGCCTCGCTGCTTACGAGTAACTTTCATGTTGAAAATATTTTCATCCGAGCTACGGATTATTTTATATTAATTTTTAAAGTTTTAAATCATTTTCTAATTTATTAATTATTAATTAAGTCAACATTATCCAGAATAGTGTTCACGACGCCAAGATGACGTCAGCAGTCAACGTTGACCGTTGACCTGGTCAACCTGACAGGTGGGTCCCATTTGTCAATGTCTGAGTTTAACTAAACAGGTTAATTAGTTTAATTACTTGATTAGGTTAACTAATTCTAATTAATTTAGTTAAACCAAATTAATTAACTTAATTAATTCACTAATTAATTAATTAATTAATTAATTAATTAATTTACTAATCTCATTTTCAGTTTCATTTTCATTTTCATTTTCCTTTTAACAGGGGCATGGGGCCCCGGTGTCATAGGCCCTAGTGGCCTAGCGGGCGACGGGTGCGGGCGTAACGGGCAAAGGGCATGCGCCGGGCGTGGGCGCCCGTGCTCGTGACCACCAGGGGCGATGGCCACGGCTGCGGGCCGGAGCCGACGGCGAGGTGGCTGGCCAGCGGCGGCAGCAATGAGCCGCACGGCGAGGTGGCTGGCAGGGCGGTCGCCGTCCGGGCGGGGGAGCTGGTGGAGGAGCGGGCGGCTGTGGTGCAGGGCGGTCAGCGTTCATGGGCGCCGTGAGGGCGTAGAGAAGGGCCGCGGTTCGCGGGAACTCGCGTCGGGCGTGGCCGGCGCTACACGGGCGCGACCGGCGCGTGGCCACGGCGGGGTGAGGCGCGAGTGTGGTGGACGCATCGGGGCAGAGGGGGAAGAGGAGGACGGACGGCGGCTCACCCCCGTTGCAGGGGAACGCCGGCGAGGCTCGGAGGAGCCGCGGTTGAGGAGGAGGTCGAGGACGGCGCAGTGATGAGGACGAGGCGGCGGGGCGACGTCGGGACGAGGTGGCGAGGACCGGCGACGACGCGGCGTCGAGGCTCGGGGCGCCGCGGGGTCGAGCCCCCGATTCAGCTCGGGTTGAGGGGGCGGGCGCCAGGCGGCAAAGTAGACGGAGCAGGCTACGGGCGGCGCTGAATGGGCACCGGCGTCAGGGCGCGAGGTGGGTCGCCCGGATCCAGCAGAGAGAGGGGAGGAGTGGAGGAAGGCGAGGCATCCGGCGAGGGGGGAAGGGGTTCTTTGGGCGGCGGCGGCGTTGGACGGGGCCGGGGCATCTTCCCCGATCCAGATCCATACAGGATCGGGTGAGGGAGGGGGGAGTGGGGAACGAGGAGGAGTGGAGAACGACGACGAGTGGGATCGGGCACAAGGGATGCCTCGATCCGGATCGGGGGGGGGGGGAGGAGAGAGTAGTGGGGGGGGGGGCTCGGGGGTTAGGGTTTCTTGCGGTGGGTGGATAAGGGAGGCCGGTTGGGCGGCCTGGTGGTTTCAGAGTCTGTTGGGTCGAGGCCCAACTGGGGGGGGGGTTCTTCTTCTTTTCTTTTGTTTTTACTTTTATTTATTTTACCTTTTCTGTTTTAGTTTTGTTTCCTATTATTTTAGTTTTATTAAAATACACACTTAACATCTAATTTAGTATTTCAACTTAGTCCATAATCACAAAAAGTCTAATCCTCAAATAAATAATTTTGACATTTTATTAATTACAAAAGGTATTTAAACAATTGTTTTCACTATTGTTTTAATTGTTTTAGGGCCTTTACACATTTTATCAAAGTTTGGTTTCTCCACCATAATTACCTATGTATTATTTGGTTCACTCTGAACATTTAAATCTTAATATTTGAAAACTTTTATCCTTTGCTCGATTTTGAATTTGAAATTCGAACTAGGTTCCGAACTAACGCGAGTTTATCCACAGTAACCGAGGTGACGTGGCATCATTAGTGGGGATTATTGTAGCTTAATTACCCGGGCGTCACAGCTGCTTTCCTGCATCACCCTTTCCTCTTCAAGGGAAAACCAACGCAGTGCTCAAGAGGTAGCAACCACTGTAACCATGGAAATTCGAACCAAAACTTTTGACGTTCAAACTCATCACACACGGGTTAAGCTATCTGAATCGTTTGTGATGTCCACATACCATACACAGTTCTGAATAGGGGACCGTGTCTGATGACACTTTGCGCGCCAGTTTTTTGCTGAAGCGGTTCCAAATTTTTGGCTTCCGTGGAAATATCTAACTCCCCGCCCCCTCCCCCCTACCAAAAGCCACATTTCCCCTCTTTCTGCCTTCCTTTCCAAGTTGAAACCTTCACTCCTTGCTTGCAGCGCCGCCTCCTCATCGGCGACCCTCCTTCACGCTGCTCGGCCTCCTCTATACAGGCAGGTAATCCACACCCGACCCCCATCCTCCTCCTCCTTCCACATCCCACATGCCCCGACCGTCGGTGCGAGCACGACACCTTCCACCCAAATCATCGACCCCTCCACCAAATAAGCGCTGGCCTAAGCCATGGTGCACGCAGTATAGCTAGGACCTCAAGGAGCATTTGGCAGCGGAGAAGCAAATCGTGGCCGCACGCGCGGATGAGGTCGCGATGGCTGCCAATCGTGTTGATCCCCAGATCTTGAAGGAGCACATTGCCATTTGCTAGCTACGCGGGTTAAGCATTCTCGGTTTACCCGTTGCGTGTGCTGCTCCTGCCTTTCCTTCACAAATTCTAGTGAATTGTGCTATCTAAATTTACCATGAAATCTGTTGCTCTAGTGTATATGTTCTATATGTCGTGCAGTGTGGTGCTCACTTATTAACTGTTTTGTTAATGAGTTGCTGTCTTCAGTTAGCTGTTTGGTTCAATTCTGCAAATGTGATGTTCAATTCTTCAGGCTGCAATTTTGTATTGTCTTCCGTGTGAGAAATAAATCAAATTTATCTTTACAAAATTGTGGGTGCATTCTGTTATTGTATACCATGTGAGGAATAAATTGAATTTGGCTGTAGTAAATACATGAGAAACAAATACAATTGCTACAATTGGTTGTACTTAACTGTTTGGTTAACTGTCTGATCTTCTATTAGGAGTATGTTATATTGTGCAATGTGGTGCTCAGTTAATGTTTGGTTCATTCGTTGTGGTGTTTAGTTAACTGCTTGGTTCAATTCTGCAATGCAATGTTCAATTTTCGTGGGTAGAATTTTGTATTGTTGTGCATGTGAGGAATAAATCGAATTTGGCTGCACTTAATGTAGGGGAACGTTGCAGAAAATAAATTTTTTCCTACAGTTTCACCAAGATCCATCTATGAGTTCATCTAGCAACGAGGTGATAGGAGTGCATCTACATACCTTTGTAGATCGCGAGTGGAAGCGTTCAAGAGAACGGGGTTGAGGGAGTCGTTCTCGTCGTGATCCAAATCACCGGAGTTCCTAGCGCTGAACGGACGGCACCTCCGCGTTGAACACACGTACGGTCAGCGTGACGTCTCCTCCTTCTTGATCCAGCAAGGGGGAAGGAGAGGTTGATGAAGATCCAGCAGCACGACGGCGTGGTGGTGGATGCAGCAGGTTCTCGGCAGGCTTCGCCAAGCAACTATAGGAGGGAGAGGTGTAGCGGGGGAGGGAGGGAGGCGCCAGGTGTTGGGTGCGGCTGCCTCCCACCCCCTTCTTTATATAGGGTCCCAGGGCGCCGCCCTAGGAGATGGGATCTCCTAGGGGGCGGCGCCAAGGGGGTGGAGTGCCCCCCAAGGCAAGTGGAGGCGCCCCCTCCCCTAGGGTTCCCAACCCTAGGCGCGGAGGGGGGCCCGAGGGGGGCGCACCAGCCCACCAGGGGCTGGTTCCCCTCCCACTTCAGCCCATGGGCCCCTCTGGGATAGGTGGCCCCACCCAGTGGACCTCCGGGACCCTTCCGGTGGTCCTGGTACAATACAGTGGACCCCGAAACTTTCCCGATGGACGAAACTCTACTTCCCATATATAATTATTTACCTCCGGACCATTCCGGAACTCCTCGTGACGTCCGGGATCTCATCCGGGACTCCGACCAACTTTCGGTTTGCTGCATACTCATATTCATACAACCCTAGCGTCACCGAACCTTAAGTGTGTAGACCCTACGGGTTCGGGAGACATGTAGACATTACCGAGACGGCTCTCGGTCAATAACCAACAGCGGGATCTGGATACCCATGTTGGCTCCCACATGCTCCTCGATGATCTCATCAGATGAACCACGACATCGAGGATTCAAGCAACCCCGTATACAATTCCCTTTGTCAATCGGTACGTTACTTGCCCGAGATTCGGTCGTCGGTATCCCAATACATCGTTCAATCTCGTTAACGGCAAGTCACTTTACTCGTACGGTAATGCATGATCCCGTGACCAATCACTTGGTCACTTTGAGCTCATTATGATGATGCATTACCGAGTGGGCCCAGAGATACCTCTCCGTCATACGGAGTGACAAATCCGCCTCGATCCGTGTCAACCCAATGACACTTTCGGAGATACCTGTAGTGCACCTTTATAGTCACCCGATTACGCCAGGACGCTTTGGTACACCCAAAGCACTCCTACAAAGATCCGGAGTTACACGATCTCATGGTCTAAGGAAAAGATACTTGACATTGGAAAAGCTCTAGCAAACGAACTACACGATCTTGTGCTATGCTTAGGATTGGGTCTTGTCCATCACATCATTCTCCTAATGATGTGATCCCGTTATCAATGACATCCAATATCCATAGTCAGGAAACCATGACTATCTATTGATCAACGAGCTAGTCAACTAGAGGCTCACTAGGGACATGTTGTAGTCTATGTATTCACACGTGTATTACGATTTCCGGATAATACAATTATAGCATGAATAAAAGACAATTATCATGAACAAGGAAATATAATAATAATCCTTTTATTATTGCCTCTATGGTATATTTCCAACACTTAATACATGAGAAACATATACAAGTGTTATATTTCCTAGTTCTTGATCATGCTTGGTTTGGGTAAATGGGTTTTTCGTGTGGCTTGAATTAATATGATGAATCTGCAATGTGCTTATTTTTCATCAACATATTTTACTGATAGCATGCGAACCCTTACTTAACCTGATGACTAACTACCTTATATGTGTTGCAGGGAAACAATGGGAAGCACTGAGGTTTACAATCGAGGTTAGCACGTGCATGATCCGTTGTCTAATAGCACATTATTGTGCAATTGCAGGAACCATTCTAATATTTAGGTTTTTAACAATTTGGTCTTGCACATGTAGGTCCTGCTATCAGAGGTTTTGACCCACTGTTCGACCCTTTTTGCATATGGGGAAATGAGTTGTCCATGAATATCAATCAAATCAAGAAACTCAGAAAGATTGTTAGGATAAAGAAATTAGCGACAAAAAACAACAAGATCTTTGTCTGCACAATGAAGAAGACATCAGTTCACTATAGGATGGTTCTAACTATTATACCTTGCCTTTTTTTATTCCTTTGCCCCATTTTCAATATAGAGAAGATATTTATGCACATCCTTATTTTCAGGCCTTTCCAAAGCAGTTCGTTGATGATTACCTCTCAAACCACCTCTATGGTCAGGAGGCGAGGAAGGTTTTCATACAACACCCATGGTTCAATATTGAAGTGTTCCTGAAGAGGATGAAAGACGGATGGTCAATCATCCACAGGCACTGCCTAAAGTTGCAAAGACTTTCAACATGAATGAAGGCTCAATATTCGCCTTCCGCTTCAGCAATTTTCCAGATGAGATGCATTTGTCTATATACCATCTATGATGCTAATTTTGAAAGGTTCTACATGTTGCATGTGGAACTTGCTGCTGGTGCAGTTGTGTAATGGGGTAGCTGAGTGCTGAAGCTATATCATGTTGTACTCTGATGTATTTCAATTATGAAATTCTGCTTCCTTAATATGGAAATGAAATATATTATGTGCTTAATATGAAATGTCAATTAGATTAATAAATGGATTATGAATAATCGGATAATTAGCCTGCTAATGGCGAATTTGCATGCTAATTGGGTTTTGCTTTTGTAAATGGTTGTTGAAATAATACCATGGGCGATGACCTCACACAACGCACACAGTTTCTAGGAATAAACCGTGTTGGATCAATGAACAATCACACACGACTTTCTCTTGAAAACTGTTTGCGTTAGGCCACCTTGCGCAAACGTTTACCACATAAAAACTGTGTGTGATGGACTGCCTTTGCCACACAGTTTCTTCTATGGACCGTGTGTGATTCATTCAATAACGCAAACGATTTAATGGGAAAAATTGTGTGTGATGTACCTGTGAACGGAAACGTTTTCCTTGGAGAGACTATGTGGGATGTGCATAAGAACGAAAATGTTTAGCGGGGACTGACTGTGTGGGATGTACTTGCGACCGGAAACAATTTCGCTGTATAATTATATTTTTTTTAGCTCTACTATACGTATTTTTGTATTTGAGCGCTCGCTGGTCGCACACGACCTCATTTTGTCGAACGTGTGTGCCAAGAGGGCATATCCCCGACGATTTCTGGGTCATGTGGGAAGGACCCCCCTATCTCCCACACTCACTTGGAGACGGTTCCAAATGCCGTCGCGGAAAGGCGTTAAAAACCGTTTGTTTAGGACCGACGCGCACTAGTGTGAGGTTATTTGTTATAAACTCATTAAATGAATGGAGAACCCAAGCATATGAAAATGCAAAATTATTCAAAGAGAAAGATAAAAGATGGCATAACAAAAGAATTCAAAAACGTTAGTTTAAAGTCGGAGAATATGTTCTTTTGTACAACTCTCTTTCAGATTCTTTGCAGGAAAGCTCCTCTTGAAATGGGAAGGCCCATATGTCATCGAGGAGGTTTACCGGTCTGGAGCCATCAAAATAAATAATTTCGAAGGCACTAACCCGAAGGTTGTCAATGGACAACGAATAAAGCATTATATCTTAGGTACACCTATAAACGTTGAAAGCAATATTATCCAAACTTTGACACCGGAAGAACACATAAAAGAGTCCTTCCGAAACACTCCAGAATCGTCAAAATAAGGAGGTACGTGATACGGTAAGTAAACGTACTCCGAAAAATCCGCAAAAAATATTTTTTATCAGTTTTGAATATTTTAGAATTTTGAAAATAAAGAAACTTCCAGGAAGCGTCCCCTGGTGGGCACAAGACACCAGGGCGCGCCAGGCATGCCAGGCGCGCCCAGGTGGGTTGTGCCCACCTGGGACACCTTCCGGACTCCATTTTTCTTCTGTTTACTTGTCCCCCAAGATAAAAAATCTATATATACTTCCCGAACCTGTTAACCACCGTATCGCGAAGAAGTCCTCTGTTCTTTTTTCTTGTTGTTTCTAGTCAGATTTATCAAGCCAGGCATCATGTCTTCCTGCTCCTCCAACAACATGGAAGAAGATGCTTGGCTGATGAAGATCAAGTCGAAGAGGGAGGAGCCTACGGTAGATCCATCCCCGGTGGTAGCACAAGCACTGCTCGTCGAGGAGGAGGAAGAAGACATCCTTAAGCCCTACCTTACTCATCTTACCCCTGCTAAGATTGAAGCTTTTCGCGTCATTGAAATAGTTCGCATACAAAATAAGTATCTCACTCGCAAAAATATTCTGCATCAAGAGCATATCATCCACCTCCGGAGCGTCATCCGTCAGCTGGAGGATCTCTTGATCCTTAAGGACAGGAGCGCTTGATCACCACCATCATCTTCTTCACCACCAAAGGAGAACTAAGTGTCGAGTATGCGCACTCCCACTGGCTTCCACCAAGCTTGGGGGAGGTGCCCCGGTATCGTATCATCCCACTATCCTTTTGCTTTTACTTATCTAGTTCGATCCTTTTGCTTTAGAGGAAATAAAGTTTAGTTCAATCCTTTCTTCTTCAAGAGTTTGCTTAGTGATCTATCATTGTAATCGTGTGCAAGTTATATAATAAATTTTAGTTTGAGTTTTGCTTTCTTTACTTTCATGTTGCAAATAAAGAAAAGAAATAAAGAAAATAAAAAGAGAAAGAAAGCAAATAAAAGAAATGAAATAAATCAATAAGATCATATACTAATCCTATGGTAGGTGATAGCACCACATACGGAAAAGTATGAGTAAGAAAATTTTATTAGAGATTGACAAACATAGCATTAGTCGATGATGCAACTCATGCAAGAATTAATAAGGGAAGGGAAAATTCACATATAAATATACTATCCTAGAAATCTTTTGTGATTGTGAGCCCTCATCAAAATATTATATGCCAAAATTGTTGACGTTGGACAAGGAAGACAACGTAATGGTTTATGTTTGTTTATATTCACACAGAAGTCATATTTTCATAGATCCTTTAACATGTGGTGCTTGCCCCTATCTTTGCTAGCCAAGAATTCCGCACTAAGTAGAGATACTACTTGTGCATCCAAAAACCCTTAAACCAAATCTTTTTCAAGTGTCCACCATACCTACCTAGGGATTGAGCAAGATCCCTCAAGTAAGTTGTCATCGGTGCAAAAAGGCAATAAAAATTGCTTCTAAATGTGTGAGATTGTTTAGTGTAAGAGAAAATTGAGCGTTGCACGAACCTAGATGACAAAGAATAAAAGCGACAGACTGCATAATAAAGGTTGTCATCTTAAGGGGCAATGTAACGTGACGTTCTTTTGCACTAAGAGATTGAGCATACAAACAAATAAGCGCATGGCAACCTCTGCTTCCCTCTGTGAAGGGCCTATCTTTTACTTTCATGTATTTACTTTTATGCAAAGAGTCAATTTTTTCCTTCTATTCCTTTTTATTTTTCTCCTTTGGCAAGCATCATGTTGTTGGAAATATGCCCTAGAGGCAATAATAAAATGATTATTATATTTCCTTGTTCATGATAATTGTCTATTGTTCATGCTATAATTGTGTTATCCGGAAATCATAATACATGTGTGAATACGTAGACCACAACATGTCCCTAGTGAGCCTCTAGTTGACTAGATCGTTGTTCAATGGATGGTTACGGTTTCCTGACCATAGACATTTGATGTCATTGATAACAGGATCACATCATTGGGAGAATGATGTGATGGACAAGACCCAATCCTAAGCATAGCACAAGATCGTGTAGTTCGTCTGCTAGAGCTTTTCTAATGTCAAGTATCATTTCCTTAGACCATGAGATCGTGCAACTCCTGGATACCGTAGGAGTGCTTTGGGTGTACCAAATGTCACAACGTGAATCGGGTGGCTATAAAGGTACACTAGGTATCTCCGAAAGTGTCTGCGGGTTGGCACGGATCGAGACTGGATTTGTCACTCCGTATGACGGAGAGGTATCTCTGCCCACTCGGTAATGCATCATCATAATGAGCTCAATGTGACCAAGGGGTTGGTCACGGGATCATGCATTATGGAACGAGTAAAGTGACTTGCCGGTAACGAGATTGAACGAGGTATTGGGATACCGACGATCGAATCTCGGGCAAGTAACGTACCGATTGACAAAGGGAATTGAATACGGGATTGAATGGATCCTTGACATCGTGGTTCATCCGATGAGATCATCGTGGAGCATGTGGAAGACAACATGGGTATCCAGATCCCGCTGTTGGTTATTGACCGGAGAGTCGTCTCGGTCATGTCTGCATGTCTCCCGAACCCGTAGGGTCTACACACTTAAGGTTCGGTGACGCTAGGGTTGTAGAGATATTAGTATGCGGTAACACGAAAGTTGTTCGGAGTCCCAGATGAGATCCTGGATGTCACGAGGAGTTCCGGAATGATCCGGAGGTAAAGATTTGTATATAGGAAGTCCAGTTTCGGCCACCGGGAAAGTTTTGGGGGTCACCGGTATTGTACCGGGACCACCGGAAGGGTCCGGGGGTCCACCGGGTCGGGCCACCTATCCCGGAGGGCCCCATGGGATGAAGTGGGAAGGGAACCAGCCCCTGGTGGGCTGGTGCACCTGCCATGGGCCTCCCCTTGCGCCTAGGGTTGAAAACCCTGGGGGTGGGGGGGCGCCCCACCTGACTTGGAGGGCAAGTCCCCCCCTTGGCCGCCGCCCCCCTTGAGATTGGATCTCTAGGGGGTTCGGCACCCCCCAGGGCCCCTATATATAGAGGGGGGAGGGAGGGCTGCGCACCCAAGCCCCTGGCGCCTCCCTCTCCCCCCATAACACCTCTCCCTCTCGCTGAGCTTGGCGAAGCCCTGCCAAGATCCTCACTACTTCCACCACCACGCCGTCGTGCTGCTGGATCTCCATCAACCTCTCCTTCCCCCTTGCTGGATAAACAAGGAGGAGACGTCTTCCCCAACCATATGTGTGTTGAACGCGGAGGTGCCGTCCGTTCGGCGCTTGGTCATCGGTGATTTGGATCACGACGAGTACGACTCCATCAACCCCGTTCTCTTGAACGCTTCCGCTCGCGATCTACAAGGGTATGTAGATGCACTCCTCTCTCTCTCATTTCTAGATGACTCCATAGATTGATCTTGGTGATGCGTAGAAAATTTTAATTTCTGCTACGATCCCCAACAGTGGCATCATGAGCTAGGTCTATGCGTAGTTTCTATGCACGAGTAGAACACAAGTTTGTTGTGGGCGTCGATATTTTCAATTTACTTGCCGTTACTAGTCTTATCTTGATTCGGCGGCATCGTGGGATGAAGCGGCCCGGACCGACCTTACACGTACACTTACGTGAGACAGGTTCCACCGGCTGACATGCACTAGTTGCATAAGGTGGCTAGCGGGTGTCTGTCTCTCCCACTTTAGTCGGATCGGATTTGATGAAAAGGGTCCTTATGAAGGGTAAATATAAATTGGCATATCACGTTGTGGTTTTGGCGCAGGTAAGAAACGTTCTTGCTAGAAACCTATAGCAGCCACGTAAAATTTGCAACAACAATTAGAGGACGTCTAACTTGTTTTTGCAGCATATGCCGTGTGATGTGATATGGCCAAAAGGATGTGATGAATGATATATATATATGTGATGTATGAGATTGATCATGTTCTTGTAATAGGAATCACGACTTGCATTTCGATGAGTATGACAACCGGCAGGAGCCAAGGAGTTGTCTTAATTTATTGTATGACCTGCGTGTCATTGAACAACGCCATGTAATTACTTTACTTTATTGCTAAACCGTTAGCCATAGTAGTAGAAGTAATCGTTGGTGTGACAACTTCATGAAGAAACGATGATGGAGATCATGGTGTCATGCCAGTGACGATGATGATCATGGCGCCCCGAAGATGGAGATCAAAAGGAGCAAAATGATATTGGCCATATCATGTCACTATTTGATTGCATGTGATGTTTATCATGTTTTTGCATCTTATTTGCTTAGAACGACGGTAGCATAAATAAGATGATCCCTCATAATAATTTCAAGAAAGTGTTCCCCCTAACTGTGTGCTGTTGCGAAAGTTTTAGTTGTCTCGAAGCACCACGTGATGATCGGGTGTGATAGATTCTAACGTTCACATACAACGGGTGTAAGCCAGATTTACACATGCAAAACACTTAGGTTGACTTGACGATCCTAGCATGTACAGACATGGCCTGGGAACACAAGAGACCTAAAGGTCGAACATGAGTCGTATAGAAGATACGATCAACATGAAGATGTTCACCGATGATGACTAGTCCGTCTCACGTGATGATCGGACACGGCCTAGTTGACTCGGATCATGTATCACTTAGATGACTAGAGGGATGTCTGTCTGAGTGGGGTTCATTAAATAATTTGATTAGATGAACTTAATTATCATGAACTTAGTCTAAAACTTTTGCAAATATATCTTGTAGATCAAATGGCCAACACTCATGTCAACCTCAACTTCAACGCGTTCCTAGAGAAAACCAAGCTGAAATACGATGGTAGCAACTATACTAACTGGGTCCGGAACTTGAGGATCATCCTCATAGCTGCCAAGAAAGCATATGTCCTAGAAGCACCGTCAGGTGAAGCACCACCCCCCGCGAACCAAGATGTTATGAACGCTTGGCAGTCGCGTGTTGATAATTACTCCCTGGTTCAGTGTGGCATGCTTTACAGCTTAGAACCGGGGCTCCAAAACGCTTTGAGCAGCACGGGCATATGAGATGTTCCAAGAGCTGAGAATGGTTTTCAAGCTCATGCCCGGTCGAGAGATATGAAGTCTCGACAAGTTCTACAGCTTGTAAGATGGAGGAGAATAGTTCATCGTGAGCACATACTCAAAATGTTCAGGTTGCACAACCGCTTATCTCAGCTAGGAGTTAATCTCCCAGATGACGCGGTTGTTGACAGAATCCTTCAATCGCTTCCACCAAGCTACAAGAGCTTTGTGATGAACTTCAATATGCAGGGGATGGAGATAACCATTCCTGAAGTATATTCAATGCTGAAATCAGCGGAGGTGAAAATCAAAAAGGAACATCAAGTGTTGATGGTGAATAAAACCACTAAGTTCAAGAAGGTCAAGGGTAAAAAGGGTTTCAAGAAAGACGGCAAGGGAGGTGTCGCGCCCGGCAAGCAAGCTGTCGGGAAGAAACCAAAGAATGGACCCAAGCCTGAGACTGAGTGTTTTTATTGCAAGGGAAGTGGTCACTGGAAGCGGAACTGCCCCAAGTACTTAGCGGACAAGAAGGCCGGCAACACCAAAAGGTATATGTGATATACATGTAATTGATGTGTACCTTACCAGTACTCATAGTAGCTCCTGGGTATTTGATACCGGTGCGGTTGCTCATATTTGTAACTCAAAACAGGAGCTGCGGAATAAGCGGAGACTAGCGAAGGACGAGGTGATGATGCGCGTCGGGAATGGTTCCAAGGTCGATGTGATTGCCGTCGGCACGCTACCTCTACATTTACCTACGGGATTAGTTTTAAACCTCAATAATTGTTATTTAGTGCCAGCTTTGAGCATGAACATTGTATCTGGATCTCGCTTAATACGAGATGGCTGCTCATTTAAACCGAGAATAATGGTTGTTCTATTTATATGAGAGATATGTTTTATGGTCATGCCCCGCTGGTCAATGGTTTATTCTTAATGAATCTCGAACGTGATGTTACACATATTCATAGTGTGAATACCAAAAGATGTAAGGTTGATAATGATAGTCCCACATACTTGTGGCATCGCCGCCTTGGTCACACTTGGTGTCAAACGCATGAATAAGCTCCATGCAGATGGACTTTGGAGTCTCTTGATTACAAATCATTTGACACGTCATAACCATGCCTCATGGGTAAAATGACCAAGACTCCGCTCTCCTAACAATGGAGTGAGCAACCAACTTATTGGAAATCATACATACCGATGTGTGTGGTCCAATGAGCGTTGAGGCACGCGTGGCTATCGTTATGTTCTCACCCTCGCTGATGACTTGAGTAGATATGGGTATGTCTACTTAATGAAACACAAGTCCGAGACCTTTGAAAGGTTCAAGGAATTTTAGAGTGAGGTTGAAAATCAACGTGATGTAAAAATAAAGTTCTTACGATCGATCGTGGAGGGAATATTTAAGTCACGAATTTGGCACACACTTAAGGAAATGTGGAATCGTTTCACAACTCACGCCGCCTGGAACACCTCAGCGTAATGGTGTGTCCGAACGTCGTAATCGCACTCTATCGGATATGGTGCGATCTATGATGTCTCTTACCAATCTACCGCTCTCATTTTGGGGCTATGCTTTAGAGACTGCTGCATTCACTTTAAATAGGGCTCCGTCGAAATCCGTTGAGACGACACCGTATGAATTATGGTTTGGGAAGAAACCTAAGCTGTTGTTTCTAAAAGTTTGGGGATGCGATGCTTATGTCAAGAAACTTCAACCTGAAAAGCTCGAACCCAAGTCGGAAAAATGCGTCTTCATAGGATACCCTAAGGAAACCATTGGGTATACCTTCTACCTCAGATCCGAAGGCAAGATCCTTGTTGCCAAGAATGGATCCTTTCTGGAGAAAGAGTTTCTCTCAAAAGAAGTAAGTGGGAGGAAAGTAGAACTTGATGAAGTACTGCCTCTTGAACCAGAAAGAAGCGCAGCTCAGGAAGACGTTCCTGTGGTGCATGCACCGGCTAGAGAGGAGGTTAATGATGATGATCAAGGTACTTCGGATCAAGTTTCTACTGAACTTCGTAGGTCCACGAGGACACGTTCCACACGAGAATGGTATGGCAACCCCGTCCTGGAAATCAAGTTGTTAGACAACGGTGAACCTTCAAACTATGAAGAAGCGATGGTGGGCCCAGATTCCAACAAATGGCTTGAAGCCATGCAATCCGAGATAGGATCCATGTATGAAAACAAAGTATGGACTTTGACAGACTTGCCCGATGATCGGCGAGCGATAGAAAATAAATGGATCTTTAAGAAGAAGACGGACGCGGATGGTAATGTTACCATCTACAAAGCTCGACTTGTCACTAAGGGTTATTGACAAATTCAAGGGGTTGACTACGATGAGACCTTCTCACCCCTAGTGAAGCTTAAGTCCGTCAGAATCATGTTAGCAATTGCCGCATTCTACGATTATGAGATATGGCAAATGGACGTCAAAACAGCATTCCTTAACGGCTTTCTTAAGGAAGAATAGTATATGATGCAGCCAGAAGGTTTTGTCGATCCTAAGAATACTAACAAGGTATGTAAGCTCCAGCGCTCCATCTATGGGCTGGTGCAAGCATCTCGGAGTTGGAACATTCGCTTTGATGAAATGATCAAAGCGTTTGGGTTTATGCAGACTTATGGAGAAGCCTGAGTTTACAAGAAAGTGAGTGGGAGCTCTGTAGCATTTCTCATATTATATGTGGATGACATACTGTTGATGGGAAATGATATAGAACTCTTGGAGAGCATAAAGGCCTACTTGAATAAGTGTTTTTCAATGAAGGACCTTGGAGAAGTTGTTATATATTAGGCATCAAGATCTATAGAGATAGATCGAGACGCCTCATAGGTCTTTCACAAAGCACATACCTTGATAAGATATTGAAGAAGTTCAATATGGATCAGTCCAAGAAGGGTTCTTGCCTGTGTTGCAAGGTGTGAAATTGAGCTCGGCTCAATGTCCCACCATGGCGTAAGATAGAGAAAAGATGAGTGTCGCCCCTATGCCTCGCCATAGGGTCTATCATGTATGCCATGTTGTGTACCAGACCTGATGTAAACCTTGCCATAAGTTTGGTAGGAAGGTACCAAAGTAATCCCGCATGGAACATCGGACAACATCAAGAATATCTTGAAGTACCTGAAAAGGACTAAGGATATGTTTCTCGTTTATGGAGGTGACGAAGAGCTCGTCGTAAAGGGTTACGTCGATGCTAGCTTCAACACAGATTTGGATGACTCTAAGTCACAAACCGGATACGTGTATATTTTGAATGGTGGGGCAGTAAGCTGGTGCAGTTGCAAGCAAAGCGTCGTGGCGGGATCTACATGTGAAGAGGAATACATGGCAGCCTCGGAGGCAGCGCATGAAGCAATCTAGATGAAGGAGTTCATTACCGACCTAGGAGTTATTCCCAATGCGTCGGGGTTGATGACTCTCTTCTGTGACAACACTAGAGCCATTGCCTTGCCAAGGAGCCCAGGTTTCACAAGAAGACCAGGCACATCAACCGTCGCTTCAACTCCATATGTGAAAATGTTCACGATGGAGACATAGATATTTGCAAAGTGCATACGGATCTGAATGTCGCAGATCCGCTGACTAAACCTCTTCCATGAAAGCAAAACATGATCAACACCAGAACTCTATGGGTGTTCGATTCATCACAATGTAACTAGATTATTGACTCTAGTGCAAGTGGGAGACTGTTGGAAATATGCCCTAGAGGCAATAATAAAATGATTATTATATTTCCTTGTTCATGATAATTGTCTATTGTTCATGCTATAATTGTGTTATCCGGAAATCGTAATACATGTGTGAATACATAGACCACAGCATGTCCCTAGTGAGCCTCTAGTTGACTAGCTCGTTGTTCAATGGATGGTTACGGTTTCCTGATCATAGACATTTGATGTCATTGATAATGGAATCACATCATTGGGAGAATGATGTGATGGACAAGACCCAATCCTAAGCATAGCACAAGATCGTGTAGTTCGTCTGCTAGAGCTTTTCTAATGTCAAGTATCATTTCCTTAGACCATGAGATCATGCAACTCTAGGATACCGTAGGAGTGCTTTGGGTGTACCAAACGTCACAACGTGAATCGGGTGGCTATAAAGGTACACTACGGTATCTCCGAAAGTGTCTGCTGGGTTGGCACGGATCGAGATGGATTTGTCACTCCGTATGACGGAGAGGTGTCTCTGGGCCCACTCGGTAATGCATCATCATAATGAGCTCAATGTGACCAAGTGGTTGGTCACGGGATCATGCATTATGGAACGAGTAAAGTGACTTGCCAGTAACGAGATTGAACGAGGTATTGGGATACCGACGATCGAATCTCGGGCAAGTAACGTACCGATTGACAAAGGGAATTGAATACGGGATTGATTGAATCCTTGACATCGTGGTTCATCCATGAGATCATCGTGGAGCATGTGGGAGCCAACATGGGTATCCAGATCCCGCTGTTGGTTATTTACCGGAGAGTCGTCTCGGTCATGTCTCCATGTCTCCCGAACCCGTAGGGTCTACACACTTAAGGTTCGGTGACGCTAGGGTTGTAGAGATATTAGTATGCGGTAAACCGAAAGTTGTTCGGAGTCCTGGATGAGATCCTGGACATCACGAGGAGTTCCAGAATGATCTGGAGGTAAAGATTTGTATATAGGAAGTCCAGTTTCGTCCATCGAGAAAGTTTTGGGGGTCACCGGTATTGTACCGGGACCACCGGAAGGGTCTCGGGGGTCCACCAGGTGGGGCCACCTATCCCGGAGGGCCCCATGGGCTGAAGTGGGAAGGGAACCAGCCCCTGGTGGGCTGGTGCGCCCCATGGGCCTCCCCTGCGCCTAGGGTTGAAACCACAGGGGGGGTGCCCACCCAACTTGGGGGCAAGTCCCTTGGCCGCCCCCCCTTGAGATTGGATCTCTAGGGGCCGCGCCCAGTGGCCCCTATATAGAGGGGAGGAAGGGCTGCGCACCCAAGCCCCGGCGCCTCCCTCCCCTCGTAATACCTCTCCTCTCGCTGAGCTTGGCGAAGCCCTGCGAGATCCTCGCTGCTTCCACCACCACGCCGTCGTCAGGCCGCTGGATCTCCATCAACCTCTCCTTCCCCTTGCTGGATCAAGGAGGAGGAGACGCCTTCCCCAACCGTGACGTGTGTTGAACGCGGAGGTGCCGTCTGCTCGGCGCTTGGTCATCGGTGATTTGGATCACGACGAGTACGACTCCATCAACCCCGTTCTCTTGAACGCTTCCGCTCGCGGTCTACAAGGGTATGTAGATGCACTCCTCTCTCTATCTCGTTGCTAGATGACTCCATAGATTGATCTTGGTGATGCGTAGAAAATTTTAATTTCTGCTACGATCCCCAACACATGTGGTGAGGAAATATCTAAGCACATATGTCAAGTTGAATAAAGATAGCATGAGTTATTATTGTTGACATCACCCTTGAGGTGAGTATGTTGGGAGGCGAAACTATAAGCCCTATCTTTTTATGTGTCCGGTTGAAACGTTTTTCTCATGTGTACAAGGTGAGTGTTAGCAATCATAGAAGATTATATGATGGTTGAGTATGTGGACTTGCCTAAAGTCTCCGACACATTGATGTCTACTACACAACCTTCTTCTTATAGACGTTGTTGGGCCTCCAAGTGCAGAGGTTTGTAGGACAGTAGCAAATTTCCCTCAAGTGGATGACCTAAGGTTTATCAATCCGTGGGAGGCGTAGGATGAAGATGGTCTCTCTCAAACAACCCTGCAACCAAATAACAAAGAATCTCTTGTGTCCCCAACACACCCAATACAATGGTAAATTGTATAGGTGCACTAGGTCGGCGAAGAGATGGTGATACAAGTGCAATATGGATGGTAGATATAGGTTTTTGTAATCTGAAAATATAAAAACAGCAAGGTAACTAATGATAAACGTGAGCACAAACGGTATTACAATGCTTCGAAACAAGGCCTAAGGTTCATACTTTTACTAGTGCAAGTTCTCTCAACAATAATAACATAACTGGATCATATAACTATCCCTCAACATGAAACAAAGAGTCACTCCAAAGTCACTAATAGAGAAGAACAAACGAAGAGATTATTGTAGGGTACGAAACCACTTCAAAGTTATCCTTTCTGATCGATCTATTCAATAGTCCGTAGTAAAATAACACGAAGCTATTCTTTCCGTTTGATCTATCCTAGAGTTCGTACTAGAATAACACCTTAAGACACAAATCAACCACAACCCTAATGTCACCTAGATACTCCAATGTCACCTCAAGTATCCGTGGGTATGATTATACGATATGCATCACACAATCTCAGATTCATCTATTCAAACCAACACAAAGTACTTCAAAGAGTGCCCCCAAAGTTTCTACCAGAGTCAAGACGAAAACGGGTGCCAACCCCTATGCATAAGTTCACAAGGTCACGGAAGCCGCAAGTTGATCACCAAAACATACATCAAGTAGATCACGTGAATATCCCATTTTCACCACAGATAAGCACATGCAAGACATACATCAAGTGTTCTCAAATCCTTAAAGACTCAATCCTATAAGATAACTTCAAAGGGAAAACTCAATCCATTACAAGATAGTAGAGGGGGAGAAACATCATAAGATCAAACTATAATAGCAAAGCTCGCGATACATCAAGATCGTGCCATATCAAGAACACAAGAGAGAGAGAGAGAGAGAGATCAAACACATAGCTACTGGTACATACCCTCAGCCCCGAGGGTGAACTACTCCCTCCTCGTCATGGAGATCGCCGGGATGATGAAGATGGCCACCGGTGAGGGATTCCCCCCTTCGCCAGGGTGCCGCAACAGGGCCCCGATTGGTTTTTGGTGGCTACAGAGGCTTGCGGCGGCGAAACTCCTGATCTAGGTTTCTTTCTGGGGGTTTCTGTATTTATAGGAATTTTTGGCGTCGGTCTCACGTCTGGGTGGTCTCCGAGTCGTCCACGAGATAGGGGGGGCGCGCCCAAGGGGGTAGGGCGCGCCCTTCACCCTCGTGGACAGCCCGGGACTCTTCTGGCCGAACTATTTTACGTCTGGGGCTTCTTTTGGTCCATAAAAAATCATCAAAAATTGGCACGTCAATTGGACTCCGTTTTGTATTCCTTTTCTGTAAAACTCAAAAACAAGAAAAAAAACAAAAACTGGCACTGGGCTCTAGGTTAATAGGTTAGTCCCAAAAATCATATAAAATAGCATATAAATGCATATCAAACATCCTAGATGGATAATATAATAGCATGGAACAATCAAAAATTATAGATACTTTGGAGACATATCGCACGTGACCCATCCTGAAAAGATGATGAATTGTAGTTGCAAAGTTGACTAAGAACATAGTTTGTTGGTTTCTAATAGAATTTTTGCTTTATACTTTGATTATGTGATGAACTGTTACTTATTCATGGGAAGTGTATGATAGAAGTTCTATGATAAAAGTATTATGTTTAAATTTGTTGTTGTTATAATAATAAACATGATGCTTCTATGTCCGTATTTTGTTTTTATGGACACCTCTCTCTCAAAGCATGTGGACATGTTTTTCGATTTCGGTTTTCGCTTGAGGACAAGCAAGGTCTAAGCTTGGGGGACTTGATACGTCCATTTTGCATCATGTTTTCTTACTATTATTTACAATGTTTTTATCCATAATAATGCTTTTTGAAGTAATTCTAACGCCTTCTCTCTCATAATTTGCAAGGTATATACCAAGAGGGAGAATTCCGTCAGCTGGAAATCTGGACCTGAAAAAGCTATGTCAGGCCACCTATTCTACACAACTCCAAATGAGCTGAAACTTCATGGAGAATTTTTATGGAATATATAAGAAATATTGGAGCCAATAACTACCAGAGGGGGCCACCAGGTGGGCACAACCCACCTGGGCGCGCCAGGCCCCCAAGCGCGCCCTGGTGGGTTGTGGCCTCCTCGGCCCACCTCCGGTGCCCATCTTCTGGTATATAAGTCATTTTTACTTAGAAAAAAATAAGGAGAAGACTTTCGGGGTGGAGAGTCGCCGTCTCGAGGCAGAACTTGGGCAGGAGCACTTTTGCCCTCGGGCGGAGCGATTCTGCCAGGGGAACTTCCCTCCTGGAGGGGGAAATCATCGTCATCATCATCACCAACAACTCTTCCATCTTGGGGAGGGTAATCTCTATCAACATCTTCACCAGCACCATCTCATCTCAAACCTTAGTTGATCTCTTGTATTCAATCTCGTTACCGAAACTATAGATTGTTGCTAGGGGGCGACTAGTAGTGTTCATTACATCTTGTAGTTGATTACTATATGGTTTATTTGGTGGAAGATTATATGTTCAGATCCATTATGCATATTAATACTCCTCTGATCATGAGCATGTTGATTATTTGTGAGTAGCTACTTTTGTTCTTGAGGTCACGGGATAAATCATGTTGCAAGTAATCATGTGAACTTGATATGTGTTCGATATTTTGATAGTATGTATGTTGTGATTCCCTTAGTGGTGTCATGTGAATGTCAACTACATGACACTTCACCATATTTGGGCCTAAGGGAATGCATTGTGGAGTAGTAAATAGATGGTGGGTTGCGAGAGTGACAGAAACTTAAACCCCAGTTTATGCGCTATTCCGTAAGGGACCGATTGGATCCTAGAGTTTAATGCTATGGTTAAAATTTATTCTTAATACTCGTAGTTGCGGATGCTTGTGGGAGGGTTAATCATAAGTAGGAGGTTTGTTCAAGTAGGAATAGCACCTAAGCACCGGTCCACCCACATATCAAATTATCAAAGTAGCGTAGACAAATCGAACCAACATGATGAAAGTGACTAGATGAAATTCCCGTGTACCTCAAGAACGCTTTGCTTATTATAAGAGACCGTTTTGGCCTATACTTTGCCTCAAAAGGATTGGGCTACCTTGCTACATACTTGTTACATTTATCGTTACTTGCTCGTTACAAATTATCTTGCTATCAAACTACTTGCTACTTACAGTTTCAGCACTTGCAGCCATTACCTTACTGAAAACTACTTGTCATTTCCTTATGCTCCTCATTGGGTTTGACACTCTTATTTATCGAAAATAGCTACAATTGATCCCCTTTACTTGTAGGTCATCACAACCATGTCTTTCAAAATATCAATGCTAAAACAAGTTATCCCTAGCCCATCATGCTCAACCATTTATCCATTCATGAAACACACTCGAACATTAGCTACACCCAATACTTAAGTACGATCATATTGCCTCCTAGTTGGTGCTTTTATAAGAGAAGATGGAGACTCAAATTCAAAATAAAAATTGCATAAAGTAAAAGAACGGCCCTTCGTAGAGGGACGTAGGGATTCGTAGAGGTGCCAGAGCTCAAAGTGAAAAATTAGAGATAAAAACATTTTGGGAGGTGTATCCATCCCACCAACGAAAACGACTTAGAGTTCCCAACACTTTCCATGCTATATATATCATAGGCGGTTCCCAAACAGAAAATAAAGTTTATTCCTTTTTCCACCATACTTTCACTTTCCATGGCTAGCCGTATCCATGGTTGCCCTCCATACCAACACTTTCCAAGGAATTTATTATTTGACAACATAAAGTAAATTCATTTTTGCATTTCGGGACTAGACATCCCTTAAACCTTTGCCTTACTCTCGTGCAATGACAAGTGAATAAACACTCATCATGAGAATAACACATCTAGCATGGAAAATATTAGCCACCCCTCACCGCTCCGCGAGCGAAGCAAACACACAAAAGAGAAGTTTATTTTGAAAATTAGAGATGGCACATGCAAATTTTCTTAGAACGGCAAAAGAATACCGCATATAGGTAGATATGGTGGACTCATGTGGCAAAACTGGTTTAAAGGATTTTGGATGCACAAGTAGAGATCGTACTTAGTGTAAAATGAAGGCTAGCAAAGGATTGGGAAGCGACCAACCAAAAAATTAATAATCTCACAAGCAAGCAATAAGCATAATTAACACCGAATAATGCACCACAAGTAGGATGTAATTTCATTGCATGACTATTGACTTTCGTACTTGCATAGGGAATCACAAACCTTAACACTAATATTCTTACTAAAGCATAATTACTCATCAACACAACTCACACATCACATCATCATATCCCAAAACTATTACTAAGAATCAAGTTTATTTTGTCCAATGATCTTCATGAAAGTTTTTATTATATCCTTCTTGGATATCTATCACTTTGGGACTAATTTTCATGTGTTGCTTTTCATAAGCTCAAACAAATATAAGTGAAGATCATGAGCATACTTTTTATTTCTCTCAAAATAATTTAAGCGAAGCAAGAGAGAATTTCCTGAAAATTTTACAAACTCTCAAATAAATCTAAGTGAAGCAAGAGAGCATTTTTCCAAAATTCTAAAGCACACAGTGCTAAAAAAGATGTAAGTGAAGCACTAGAGCAAGTCCATTGCTCATAAAAATTTAAGTGAAACATAGAGAGCAATTCTAACAAGTCATGACATAATTTTGGCTCTCCCAGATAGGTGTGTCCAGCAAGGGATCAAGACTTAAATCAAAAAATAAAACAATAAAAGACTCAAATCATACAAGACGCTCCAAGCAAAAAACATATCATGTGACGAATAAAAATATAGCTTCGAGTAGAATACCGATGGTCGTTAGAAGAAAGAGGGGTTGCCACTCGGGGGCATCCCCAAGCTTAGTTTGTTTCTCATTTTTGGATAATAGCTTGGGATGCCGGGGCATCCCCAAGCTTAGGCTCTTCTATCCTTCCTTCATCCATCATAAGATAACCCTAAACTTGAAAACTTCAATCACACACAACTCAACAAAACCTTCGTGAGATCCGTTAGTATAAGAAAGCAAACCACTATTATAAGTAATGTATCAAACCAATTCATATTTTGTTTTTTCATTATATCTACTGTATTCCAACTTTTCTATGGCAAAAACTCATCAAAGAAAACCATAGAGCCATCAAAATAAGCACACAACATAAAGAAAACAGAATCTGTCAAAACAGAATAGTTTGTAGCAATCTGACTATTTCGAATACTTCTATAACTCCAAAAATTCTGAAAATATAGGACGACCAGGGTAATTTGTATATTAATCTTTTGCAAAAAATAATTGGCATTTTATCACGTTCTGGTGATTTTTAACAATTGTTTTCGTGAGCGCATAAGTTTCTGTTTTTTAGCAAGATCAAACAACTATCACCCAAGAAGATCCTATAGGATTTACTTGGCACAAACACTAACTAAAACACAAAAACACAATCATAACAGTAGCATAATTGTGCTAACACTCAAGAACAGAAAGCAAAAAAGCAAAAATAAATTTTATTCACTGGGTTGCCTCCCAACAAGCGCTATAGTTTTACGCCCTTAGCTAGGCATAAAGCAAGGATCTAAGTTTTGTCTTACGAAGTTTTGGCAACTTTTTTAAGGGTTTTCTCAAACCTGGGAGGCTCTTTACGCTCCCCTAAATTCTCCGGAAAAGAAATAATCTTAAGATCCAAAATATCCAATCACTTGTTGCAAAGAGTAATTAGGGTATTCATGCGATTGATACTACCATTGAGGTGTTTGAGGGGTTCAATATATTTATGTATTTCAACCATATGTTTATGCAAATCACCAAGTTTATCCAACATTTGAACTCCCTCAGGGGTAAAAGAAAACCCCTTCTTTTGAGGTGGAATTCCCAAAATTCCTTCTAAAATTTCATAGGCAGCATTGGCTTCAAGCTCAATAAGATTTCCTTTGGCGGCAAAATCCAGAAGTTGTCTATGATGCAAAGCCAATCATATGTAAAAATTACGAAGCAAAACCTTAGTGTCCCCCTTTAAATTAGAAATACGAGACGATTCCATAAGCCTATATCAGGCATCATTCAAATTTTCTCCTTGTCTTTGCTTGAACTAAAGGACTTCAAAATCTAGTGACAAAGGAGGAGTAGGGACGCTAGCCATCAAGACTAGAAAGCAAGAGAACGGCGAACGAAAAAGAGGGGCGAATAAAATGACAAATTATTGTGAAGTGGGGGAGAGGAAAACGAGAGGCAAATGGCAAATAATCTAAATTGCGAGGAGATGATATTTGTGATTAGGAACCTGGTATATGTCGAAGATCCTCCCCAGCAACAGCGCCAGAAATTCCTTTTGATGTCGCTTGAAGCTTCGTCGGTATTTCCCCAAAGAGGAAGGGATGATGTAGCACAACGGTGGTAGGTATTTCCCTCATATATGAAACCTAGGTTATCGAACCAGTAGGAGAACCAAGCAACACAACGTAAACAGCCCCTGCACACAGAAAACAAATCTTCGCAACCCGACGTGTTAAAGGGGTTGTCAATCCCTTCTGGGGTACGGCGCCTCAAGATAGGCAAACGGGCGTGAGGTAAATTGTAGTAGATTGATAGATCGAACGCCAAATAAAATAAATAGAAATAAAACGCAGCAAGGTATTTTTGTATTTTTAGTTCAGTAGATCTGAAAATAAATGCAAAACAAAAGTAGATCGCAAAGGAAAATAATATGAGAAAGAAGACCCGGGGGCCGTAGGTTTCACTAGTGGCTTCTCTCGAGAAACATAGCAAATAGTGGGTGAACAAATTACTATTGGGCAATTGATAGAACTTTGAATAATCATGACGATATCCAGTCAATGATCATTATATAGGCATCACGTCCAAGATTAGTAGACCGACTCCTGCCTGCATCTACTACTATTACTTCACACATCGACCGCTATCCAGCATGCATTTAGTGTATTAAGTTCATGGACAAACGGAGTAATGCAATAAGAACAATGACATGATGTAGACAAGATCTATCCATGTAGAGATAGACCCCATCGTTTTATCCTTAGTAGCAACGATACATACGTGTCGGTTCCCCTTTTGTCACTAGGATCAAGCACCGTAAGATCGAACCCACTACAAAGCACCTCTTCCCATTGCAAGATAAATAGATCAAGTTGGCCAAACAAAACCCAAATATCGGAGAAGAAATACGAGGCTATAAGAGATCATGCATATAAGAGATCATGCATATAAGAGATCAAAGAAACTCAAATAACTTTCATGGATATAAAAAGATAGATTTGATCATAAACTCAAAGTTCATCGATCCCAACAAACACACCGCAAAAGAGTTACATCATATGGATCTCCAAGAGACCATTGTATTGAGAATTCAACGAGAGAGAGGAAGCCATCTAGCTACTAACTACGATTGAAGGTCTACAAAGAACTACTCACGCATCATCGGAGAGGCACCAATGGAGGTGGTGAACCCCATCCGAGATGGTGTCCAGATTGGATCTGGTGGTTCTGGACTCTGCGGCGGCTGGATGAATATTTTGTTGACTCCCCTAGGATTTCTGGAATATCGGGGTATTTATAGAGCAAAGAGGCGGTTCGGGGGACACCCGAGGTGGGCACAACCCACGAGGGCGTGCCTGGGCCTCCTGGCGCGCCCTGGTGGGTTATGCCCCCCTTGGGGCACCCCACAGGCACAGCCAGGGCCCATTATGTTCCTTCTGGTCCAAAAAAATCTCCGTGAAGTTTTGTTGCATTTGGACTCTGTCTGATATTGATTTCCTGCGATGTAAAAACATGCGAAAAAAAGAATCGCACTTGGCACTATGTCAATAGGTTAGTACCAAAAAATGATATAAAATGACTATAAAATGATTATAAAATATCCAAGATTGATAATATAACAGCATGGAACAATAAAAACTTATAGATACGTTGGAGACGTATCAATTGGTGGTAAGCAGTATGACGATCACCGCCCACAACTCTTTGTGTTCTACTCGTGCATATCATCTACGCATAGACCTGGCTCGGATGCCACTATTGGGAAACGTAGCATGCAATTTCAAAAAAATTCCTACGCTCACGCAAGATCTATGTAGGAGATTCATAGCAACGAGAGGGGGATAGTGTGTCCACGTACCCTCGTATACCAAAAGCGTAAGCGTTTGACAACACGGTTGATGTAGTCGAACTCCTTCTCATTTTGACCGATCAAGCACCGAACGTATGGCACCTCCAAGTTCTGCACACGTTCATCTCGATGACGTCCCTCAAACTCTTGATCCATCAAAGTGTCAAGGGAGAGTTTCGTCAGCACGACGGCGTGGTGACAGTGATGGTGAAGTGATCCGTGCAGGGCATCACCTAAACACTACGACAATATGACTGGAGGCATAAACTGTGGAGGAGGGCGCCGCACACGGCTAGGAATTAATGTTTTGTGTTCTAGCGGTGCCCCCCCCCCCTCATATATATATGTTGGAGGGGAGGAGAGGCAGACAAGGGGACTTCCCAAGTAGGAGGAATCCTACTTGGGCGCCTCCCAATTCGGCCTTGATAACCCACAAGTATAGGGGATCGCTTGTAGCCTTTTTCGATAAATAAGAGTGTTGAACCCCAAATTGGATATGCCCGGTGAAAATTATAAACAAGGCTGAGGAAGGATTCCGTACTGCCACAATGCTCTTGATAGAAGGAAGCATGAATACCGAAGGCCTACCTAGTTGAAATAGGAACATCTATGGAAGTCCTCGGCCAAACGAATATTTCACGGAAAGCCGACAAGGGATTTTCTTAATAACTGGGTGCTTTGATTCTTTGGAACAACTCGATGAATTTAGTAGAT